>CM053026.1:706083919-706149280 GCA_028564925.1 Lithobates sylvaticus | reverse complement strand
TGGTCACCCAACCATAACTTCGGTGCACCTCCACCACACCAGTGAGCAAACAGGTCACTTATGAGAAAGTTTGGCCCCACAAACAAGCCCCCGGGCATGTACGCATCAATCCTCCTGCAGCACCACCCCACTCAAACTGGCTCTTGATGGTCCAAGCCGCAAGTATCACATCACTTGAGGTATCCACAAAGTAACCGCAATCACATTATTCATATGAAAAATAAAAGGCCTCCATAGCCTCCAATTCTTTAAAAGCTTTATTGTAAAGCAGATTGCTCACTTACATCTCCATTAACCACTTAAAGTGGCGTTGCCACCAAAAAAACAAAATTGGCTTAAAAATCATAAAAAAAATAAAAAAAAATAATTGGAAAAAAAAAAAAATGTTTTACTCACCTCTAAATGCCTGTTGCTAGGGGGTCCCTCGTAGTCTGCCACCTTCAGTGCCCGGGCACAGACATCACTTCCCCTCGGCGCCGCACAGTCATCTGGGACCTGTCACGTGTCCCAGATGACTGAGCGTCGAATCACGGCGCACGGCGCTGCTCGCGCATGTGCAGTGGGTACCCGGCTGTGAAGCCACAGCCGGGTGCCCACATTAAGAATGCCGGTGTCGCAAGCGGAGCAGGGAACGAGGGGGGGCATCGTTCTCCCGCATCGCTGGACCCTGGGAGAGGTAAGTGTCCGATTATTAAAAGTCAGCAGCTGCAGTATTTGTAGCTGCTAACTTTTAAAAAATAATTTTTTTGTGGGCACTCCTCTTTAAAGTGGAAGTAAAGTCACATTTTCCACTTTCACCTACAGGTAAGCCTATAATAAGGCTTACCTGTAGGTACAAAAAAATATCTCCTAAACCTTTACGGTTTAGGAGATATTCCCCGTGCAATACGCCGCTGACTGCAGCGGCGCATGCGCACGGGGGATTCTCGTCTGAAAGGCCGGCAGAATACGAACCCTGCCGGGACGAAGTCTCCCGTGCGCATGCGCGGGAGTGACGACATCGCGGCTCCAGCCACTCACAGCGCTGGAGTCGCGATACCCGGAAGACACGCCGAGGCAACATGTCAGCGACCTCGGCGTGGACCAGGTGAGTTACCGACGCCTCTTTCTAAGGTAAGTATTTCATAATGAGCTAGTATGCGGTGCATACTAGCTCATTATGCCTTTTCCCTTACAGGTGTAAAAAAAAAAAAAAAATGTCAGCGGGTTTACTCCCGCTTTAAGCCCCGGACTATTTGGCTGGCCAAAGACCAGAGCACTTTTTCTGATTTCGGCACTGCGTCGCTTTAACTTACAATTGCGCGGTCGTGCAACGTGGCTCCCAAACAAAATTGACATCCTTTTTTTCCCACCAATAGAGCTTTCTTTTGATGGTATTTGATCACCCCTGCAGATTTTATTTTTTGCGCTATAAACAAAAAAAAAGCGCGACAATTTTGAAAAAAAAAACACATTATTTGTTACATTTTGCTATAATAAATATCCCCCAAAAATGTATAAAAAAAAAATGTTTTTCCTCAGTTTAGGCCGATACGGATTCTTCTACATATTTTTGGTAAAAATGCAATACGTGCAATAAGCGTTTATTGATTGGTTTGCGCAAAAGTTATAGCGTTTACAAAATAGGGGATTTTTATGGCATTTTTATTAGTACATTTTTTTTACTAGTAATGGCGGCGATCAGCAATTTTTATCATGACTGCTACATTATGGCGGACACATCGGACACTTTTGACACATTTTTGGGACCATTGTCATTTATACAGCAATCAGTGCTATACAAATGCACTGATTCCTGTGTAAATGACACTGGCAGTGAAGGGGTTAACCACTAGGGGGCAGTTAAGGGGTTAAGTGTGTCCTAGGGAGTGATTCTAACTGTGGGGGGCGTGGCTACATGTGGCACATCACTGATCACCGCTCCCGATCACAGGGAGCTATGATCAGTGACAGTGTCACTAGGCAGAATGGGGAAATGCTTGTTTACATTAGTATCTCCCGTTCTTCCTCTCCATTAAACGATTGCGGGTATCCCCACGGACATCGAGTCCGCGGGACCACGATCCGACTCACCGAGCTTCCCGCGCGCGCGTGCCCCTCTGCCGCCTCTTAAAGGGCAATGTACAGGTACGTTAGTTTGCCTGTACGTGCCATTCTGCCGCAGTATATCTGCGTGAGGCGGTCAGCAAGCGGTTAATCATGTACATGAGTGATCAAAGCACTACACACTGCAAACGACAAATGCTTTGGGTGATTAGGGAAGTGGAATGGCTTTCATCCCACAAATAATATAATTTTCGTTGGGGGGAAGGGAACTGAGTACGGGTAGAGGGGAGGGGGGCAGGGGGGGAGGTTGGTTACACTTGTTGCAGCTGTCGGTTGATGGCATTGTTAATGTTGTTAGATTACCGGCCAATAAAAAGAATTTACAAAAAAAAAAAAAAGCACTCCACACCGCACGCCACACTGGACTCTGGCCACGCGCGCAATGACGTCACTGCCTTGGCTCCCCCCCCCGTTTTGCACACCTGCGTCCTGAGAAGAATCTGTTTCCTGAAAGGTAACTACATTTGAATGGCTGCCCAGGCATAACACTGTGTGGTGAGAGTCCATCTTGGCATTCTACATGGCTTGGATGTCTCTGGATGTCTTGGTGTCCTCCGTGGACTGTAAGGTGCAGAAGTTCTGATACCACAAGCAGGTCAGAATCAACCAATTCAGCTAAGAAGAAGCCCTGGATCTCAGCCTTCCCCCCTTTTTATAGTACAGGTAGGCTGGCTAGGACCAAACATCCTGGGAACCGAGCCTACAGCAGTTAACCATACAGTATTTCAACTTGCCTACAAATACACCCCTTCATGGGAAGGGTATTCCCTGATGGCAGTGTGGCCTCTATAAGCAGGATAATGCGCCCAGCCACACTGCACAAATGGTTCAAGAATGGTAAATATGAGGAACATATTTAAGGTGTTGACTTGGCCTCCAAATTCTCCAGATCTCAATCCAATTGAGCATCCATGGGATGTGCTGGAAAAACAAAAAATCGTTCAGCAGTAATCACTGCAAGTAATTGCTGGCTGTTCAGAGAGCCGGCAACCTATCATTATTGTAAAGGGGCCTTCGGCCACATTTAGCCACTCATAGCTGCAACAGGAATAAGAAGTTTCCTGCCAATACAATGGGCATCTTACATCTTTGCCACTGTTAGTCTTGTATTTTGCATTGCTATTAAACTCTGCAATTCGCTGTAGTGTGCCACAACCATGCCATCTGTTTCCGCAGATCAGTGGGCCACATTTTTCTTCTTCCTACCTTCAAAGCATTCTTCTTATGTAGGCATGCGCATGATGGTACCTCTTATTTAAAAACAGTTTATTGGTCTTTATACCTTAAAGCGGCAATAGATCCAAAAGCAAACATTGATTATATTGCGGCTTATCAATTCTTAAGCTAGGTTCACACTGTTGCGTCCGCGGGTTCGTGCCTGGGGTCCGGTACGTCCCTGTTCATAATTTTACGTGCGAATCAGGTCTGAATTTTTGCCTGAATTCAGACCTGAAACAGAGCCAAAGACGCACAGGACCCTTTTGCAGTGTGCTTTGCGGCCGCCCCTGAGTAGTGTGAACCGGCTCTCTCACCCTCTCCTGCCTTGCAAATTGGATTCGGGGTCGACCGACCGATCGGGGGGGTGTCTTGTTTGTCGCTCCCCAACAAAAAAAATATACAGCACCAGCTGCCACTGCCCAAAAGTAAAAAAAAACTGTTTGCTGTAACTGTAAATGTTAGCTTGAGTCTAGCTTCAATTTGTTAGTATATTTAAATCTGCTAGTAAGACTCCCCTCCCCTGAGACTGACAATCAGTGGCAGCTGGTGGGTTTTTTTTTTGGGGGGCGGCAAACAACCATCCTCCCGGGTATGTCGGTGGCACGGCACTACCACCCTCCCCCCCAGCCCGGGCCGCCACATTTACCCAATATAGGTGGCGGACTGTGGTGTCCTCCAGCACGGTCCACCCATCGTGCGTGTGGCAGGGTGTGGGCAGTGGCTCCAGTGTCTGCTCCTCCAGCAGCTTCCTCCACCGTATGTCTCTACTCTCCTCCTCCTAAGTGCTAGGCATCCAATAGGATTGCCTGACGCTTTGGCCAATTGGGAAACAGGTCTCACGACCTGCCTCCTTATTGGTGAGGAGGAACTTTAGCGTGAAAATAGCGAAATTTGTTTGCTATCGTCACACAACTGGGTGTGCTCGGCGTGCAGTGCTCTGCACCCCGAGCCCACCCTTTTTTGAAGACTATTATGCGCGTACACTTTCCAACGGACTAGGTCCGACGGTCTTTCTGACGGAATTTCGACGGAGTTCCGACAAACTTTTCGAATGAACGGACTTGGCCACACACAATCACACTAAATTCTGACGGATTCGAACGTGATGACGTATGACCGGACTAGAATAAGGAAGTTCGTAGCCAGTAGCCAATAGCTGCCCTAGCGTCGTTGTTTGTCCGTCGGACTAGCACACAGACGAGCGGATTTTTTGATAGGAACTGGGTCCAGCGGAGTTCGGACGGGAAAATTTAAGACATGTTCTATTTCTAAAGTCTGCCGGATTTTTCGACTGCAAAAGTCCGATGGAGCCCACACACGATCGAATTGTCCGACGGATTCGTTCCGTCGGACCTTTGCTGTCGAAAAGTCCGCTCGTGTGTACGCGGCATTAGAGCCTCTGGCTCTAATCACGTGCTTCAAAAAACACCCCCGTCATTGAAATCCATTGTCTGGTGCCCTGATATGTAGATCAGGGGGCCAGACGCATTGATAGGGGGGCGGCGCCCATGTGCCCTCTATGGACAGGCCGCCACTGTTGACAATGCTGCTGTCCAGAGGTGTCCCCTGTGCTCCATCATTTGACTTTCAGCCTCTTGCAACCCCCTGTACAATATCATTCACACCTGAGAGGGAGCAGCAGGACTGGGAGTCAGTCAGATGTGCTGTATGCAAATGTGCTCACATGCTGATAGGAGAGAGAAGAGTGAGTAGAGAGATGACCTGTTCAGTCACCTGTTGCCCTTTCACTGACCAATAGGCAGGTTAGGTGTGGAGAGGGGACCACTATTGCATCCCTTCTACAGCCTATAATTGTAATGTAGAATGTGATGTTATCCACCTGGCTGTGCAGCAGGCAGGGCCGGGACAAGGGGTGGCAGGAGGGTCGGCTGCCCTGGGCACTGTAGTATCATGTGAGGTTGGGGGGTGCCACAAGGAGATTTAGGGGGAGGCAATTTGTGTTGGAAGGAGGGATTTGGGGGGCGGCAGGAGAGGAAATTTGTGGGGGGGGGGGGTTGCTAAGAGTGGTAATTTAAGGGGATTTGTGCTGGGAGGGGGGATGGGGGGATTTGTGCTGGGATGGAGAAATTTGAAGTGACAGACAATGAAAACTAGGAGGGGAACTTTTAAGGGTAGAGGATTTGTACTAGTAAGGGTGATTTTTTTTTGTTGGAGCATTTGAGCTGGGGGGATTTGGGGTGGGGGAGGCAGAGTTTTTTGCTGAGAGCGGGGATTTCCATAGGGCTGCGGATTGGTACTTGGAGGGGGAATTTATGCCTAGAGGATAAGCATGCAGATTAGTGCTTAGTGTTTTTTTGGGGTGGGGGTTGCTGACACATAATGGTCATACATCTTTGGGGGGGGGGGGGCACAGTTTTACAAGATGACCTTGTCCTGGCACTGGGCGAGAGGGGTGGCTGCCCTGGGCGCAATGGTTTACTGGGGACGCCTTCCTTCTGTTTCAAGGCTGACAGGGGTAGTGACAGCGGCAGTGATTTTGATAAGCAAGTGACTGCTGGGTGTAGTATCTGCTAAGCTTGCATATTATGAGTGGCGCAGGGGGGACGCAGTTTGGAATCTTTACCCTGGGCACTAGGTGACCTTGTCCCAGCACTGGCAGCAGGGTTGTGTTATGCCGCGTACACACAAGCGGAGTTTCCATCGGAAAAATCTTGGATGGTTTTTCCGACGGAATTTCCGCTCAAGCTTGGCTTGTATACACACGGTCACACAAAAGTTTGCTGAACTTTCGACTGCCAAGAACGCAGTGACGTACAACACTACAACTAGCCGAGAAAATAAAGTTCAATGCTTCCAAGCATACGTCTAAAGCCCCATACACACGCGCGGATTATCCGAGGACCAGGTCCGTCAGACCATGTCCGTCATACTTTGTCTGATGTTGGTTTTGCGTACACACGGTCGGACAAAGTTGTCGGAAAATCCGATCATTCTGAACGTGGTGACGTTTGTTGCCTACGACGGGACTACGTAGAGGCTAGTAGCCAATAGCTTTGGTCTTGTAATGTGATCTGAGCATGCGTAGCACTTTGTCCGGTCGGACTACCATACACACGATCGGATTTGGTGTGATCGGACCGTGTTGTCGGAAAATCTATCCAGCAGGAGATAGGACTTTGTCCGTCGGACAATACGACGTACACTGTCCGATGGTGCATACACACGGTCTGATTTTTCAACAACATTGTCCGATCGGACAGAATCCATGCGAAAATCCGACCGTGTGTATGGGGCTTTATTGTTTCCGAGCATGTGTAGGAATTTTACGTGTCGGAATTGCTACAGACGATCGGAATTTCCGATCAAAACTTTTTCCAACCGAAAAATTGAGAACCTGCTCTCAATCTTTTGCTGGCAGGAATTCGGCCAGCAAAAGTCCGATGGAGCCTACACAAGGTCGCATTTTCCGACCAAAGGCTCTCATTGGTCTTTTGCAGGCTGAATTTCCAATCGTGTGTACGCGCCATTAATCTCAGAATGGTTGGACAGAAATACAAATCCTTTGCCAAGTAAAACAGATCCCATACAGATACAGGATCTGTGTTTCATCACTGTATTTGGCTGTTTGCACCGTACTGCTCATATAGTCTTGTCTATACATCTACAGAAAGGACAAGGCTCTCCAAACATTGGGCTTGTCTCCAGAAATTCTATGATATGATGATGCTGTTGCTCTAAAACTTCTATAACTAGTTTGGCTATCATCCAACCGCCCACCCCCACAAAAACAGGAAATCTAAATTACAGGATAGCTATTTATTTATGTTCTTTTATTTATACAACACATGCACAATGTTTCAACTTAATTATAGTGAGGAACACAAAGCGTGAATACAGAACACATATCACAAGGGACAGATCATGTATTTGTGTCATATTGTGGATAATAAAACCATGAACAATATCAGAGGAGTCTTGTTTTTTGTCTGTAAGATAGTTGAAATATGGTCTGAACCTTTGTAACTGTATGCAACATAGGAAGGAGAAATAAAACACAACTTGGGTTATTACCTCAATATCAAGATAGGAGAGGTTGTAGGAGGATTTAAGTGAAGCACTACCCCAGTAGCGGCCGCTGGTTAGGATGGGTCCTCTGTTCCCTGCCTTGGCCTTTTCAAGAAGGTCCCTCAGCCCTTCTAACACTCCAGGTTGAGTGTACAAACATACAATACCACAGGAAATCACTGAAAGTAATATTTAGTACCCAGTAGTAGTCCTTTATCCAGACTTGGATCGTTCGCAATTAATAAATCTAGCAATGCATTTTTTATAGTTGGAGAATCCACCAAATGTGACATAAAGTTGTCCCTGCAGACATTCATGAAATGACGGGCCTTTAATGAGTGAGCTGTCCTCTCTGCCCAGTCGATATTGGGATAATTGAAGTTCCCCATTATGATGACATTTCGATGATTGCCATTTGTAACTGTGATAGGAGTTTCAGCTCCTCCTCCTCCTTTAGGTTGGGGGGCCTGTAGCATACCCCCACTATCAATTTCCCTCTTACTTCTTCTCTTTGGATTTCTACCCACACAGATTCCACCTCCCCCTTGTCCCATTCACAATGTCACTCCTCTCTACCACCCTTACATAGTTTTTGATACATAGACTAGTCGTGTGAGCTGTCAAACCAAGTTTCTGTTATTCCCACAAAGTCCTCCTCGTGTAATAGCAGCTCCAGTTCTCCATGTTGTTAGCTAGGCTCCTAAAATTTGTGTATACGCCTCCCAGTGTTGTATAAGTGCATATTACTTTATCCTTAAGTTTTCTCATGCTTTGTTTTTGATTTGACCACTCATTCACCCCTGAATTAGACGTTACGGCTATATTATCACTACTGGCTCCACTATTACCCTCTGTCCTTTGCTCACTGCTGGCTTTCACTCCCTTAGAACCCCCCCAACACCTAGTTTAAAAGCTCCTCCAACTTTATGGCCAACTTTCTTTGCAATAGAGCTGCACCATCCCCATTAAGGTGCAGCCCGTCCTTACTAAAAAGCCAGTAACTGACTGAGAAGTCAGCCCAGTTCTCCGGGAATCCGAACCCCTCTTTTCTACACCAGTTCATCAGCCACACTTCCCTAAGTTCCTGCTGCCTCTCTGGTGTGGCTCTAGGCACAGGTAGTATTTCTGAGAAATCCACCTTGAAGATCCTTCTCTTTAATCTATTCCCTAAGTCCCTGAAATAATTTTTTAGGACTCTCCACCTTCCTCTCACTTTGTCTTTGGTGCCAACGTGTACAATGACAGCTGGGTCCTCCCAGCCCCACCCACAAATCTGTTCACCCGATCTGTGATGTGCCGAACCCGAGCACCCGGTAAACAACATACTGGAGGGCTTTATGACAGATTGCCCTCTCTGTCCTCCTAATAATTGAGTCCCCTACTACCAGTACCTGTCTAACCCTTCCTGCATCCCTGCCCTCCTCCTTACCGGATCCGTCACTCCCCTGGCAGCTAGGGAAGGGCGCCTGCTTCAGCACTGCCACACCTCAGCTTATATTCCCAGCATCATGCAACCTGGCATATTTGTTGGGGTGTACCAACTCAGGACTAGCCTCCCTGCTCCTGCTCGGCCACCCCTGTACTGCCTTCTAGTCCTCCCCCTCCTTCTAGCTGTCACCCAGCTACCTACCTCTGGCTCTTGTGCCTCCTTGTATCCAACCTCCTCTACACTGGCCCCCGCCAGCACCTACTGGATAATGTCCAACCTCCTTTTCAGGTTGATGCTGCTGGGAAGTGTTGCCACCTTGTTTTCTAGATCCAGGATATGGGCTTTCAGAAAAAACAACTAGGTGACATCTCGCACAGCTGTATTTGCCCTCGATTGGTTCATCAAGGAACGCATACATGGAGCAGGATGTGCACTGAGTGGCATCACCAATCCTGTTGGACATTTTTACCCTCTATTCTAATGGGGATAATACTTAAAGACTTGCTATTGGTACGCTACTCTACTCTCCCCTGGCACTACAGCTGCTCCAATTACCTCACAGCCCCTCTCAGCACCCCTCGTCACTCTCAGCACCTTGCATCACTATCCGCACACCATGTCACTCTCTGCACCTCGCATTACTTTCAGCACCCTGCATCACTTCACAGCACTCTGCGCCACTCTCAGCACTCCGCGTCACTTCACAGCACCCCGCGTCACTCTCAGCAACCTGTGTCACTGCTCCCAGTAGCCCCATGTACTTAAGGTACTCCCAGGGCCTTAATGTCACTCCGGTTCAGCTATTCTCAGTTCTCCCAGTTATTCCAGGAACTCTCAGTACTCCCAGGCACTAAAGGTACTCCCAGTTACTAAAGGTACTACCAGTTACTCCCTGGTAGTAAAGGTACTCCCAAGTCCTAGGAGGTACTCCCAGGTCCCAAGACCATTCCCATCCACTAAGTTACTTCCAGGTACTAAAGGTACTCCCAAGCACTAAAGGTGCGCCCAGGCACCAAAGTTACTCCCAGGCACCATAAGTACTCCCAGGCACCAAAGGTACTCCCAGGCACCAAAGGCACTCCCAGGCACTAAAGGTACTCCCAGTCACTAAGCACTCCCAGGTACTAAGCACTACCAGGTACGAAGGGCACTCCCAGTCGCTAAGAAATTCCCAGGTACTAAGGGCACTCCCAGGCACTAAGGTACTCCCAGGTACTTAGGTACTCCCAGTTACCCCCAGTACTGAAGGTACTCCCAGCTACAAAAACACACAACACAGCTTGGTTTCACAAAGAAAACTATCTGTGGCTTTTTTTTGTGTGTGTGTCTGCTCCTGCTCGGCCACCCCTGTACTGCCTTTCAGCTCCTGCAGCCTTCCCTGGTCAGCCTGTTTCCCTCCGGTCCTGTAACTATCACTTCCCTTGTCTGCCTATCTTTCCCAGCCTATCTACAGGGAAACAGTGGCAGGAGGAGCTTCTAGTCCTCTGCTGGTGGTCACATCATACAAATGTCATACAAATGTCATACAAATATATATTTGAAATCAAATCTTAATTATTTTGTGGAAATACCATGATGTGGGCAAATTTCATGCCCCTACAGGCTGTGTCTTAAAATAAGAGGGAGGTGAAGACACCATCTACATGTAATATCCCACCCCCATAGTGTTTAGCTGGTTAATGGGCATGGAGGAGGAGATACAGAAAACAAATCCCATAGTAACTGTGTGACTATGGACAGCATTTAGTACATCTTTTTTGATTGTTTTGTATTATGTGGGTTTAGTGGCATTTTAAGTATGTATTCTTAACTCAGAAAAGTGCCTTATATTGCTCTAAGCCTCCAAATCTTCAATTTTTTATTTATTTTTGCTGCTGCTGTTCTTTCGCCATGGTTCCACTGTATGTAGGAAAATACTGTAGCCACCCATCTCTTGCTAAATCCTAAGATGGACCAGGAACTATGGGATGTTTAGTGTGCATAATGTATACCTCCCAACTTTTTGAGATGGGAATGAGGGACACCCATCAGCAAAAGTATGCAGGCATAGGATACACCCCTTGTCACGCCTCCTTAAAGGAGAGTTTTACAAAAAACAAGATTGGTTAAACCCACAAGTGCTTTTTTTTTAACCACTACTATTCTTTATATTGGCTTTTGGAATTTACAAATGCAGCAATTTAGAAATCAGATGAAAGGTTTAGTGCTGGAAAACACTTTTTCATAGATAAAAAGTGCATTTTATATACAGCTATATAGATCAGACCAAAATGAGGGCAGCTCAGGTAACCCACCGCCATGCTGACGTGAGACGCCAGCGTAGGGGGAGGAGCCCGCTGTCGGCAGAGGCTCAAGCCGCACTGAACGCCAGCTGGAGACGAGATCGAGGAGAGGGGACGCGGTAGTGAGAACCCGCGAACGGCTCTCCTAGTCCGGCTGAGTGAGCCTTTGGAACCCCCCTCCATGCCCCCGCCGCCGTACGACCCATGACTCTCCTCTAAACCCCGGGACGGAGAAAGGAGACCACAGCGGGTAAACGAAGGAGACTAGGTGGAGGGAGACGCCGGGTCCCCTGCCTAAAGAAACTTGGACAACAGAGAACCTGGGTTATCCCGTACCTTACAGCCGTAACCAGCACTGATGCACCCCCCGCTGGTTACACCGTCTTGCAGAGGCATACTATCACCCCCAATATATGATAAACGGTATACCGCGATAAGCACATCTCCTGCCACTGTTTAAAAGCTTGGAATCCCGGGAGGACTGGGACTACAACATACCTCAGTATTGAAAGGAAACCAACCATCCCTGCAGCGGAACAACCTGAGACTGAGAGACTGAGAGGGGATCTTTGAAGGGCATCCCTCTCTCAGGTATGAACTTTCCTTTCCGTTTTTCTTTCTTTTTTTTCTTTATAATGTGTACAGTAATAGAATACTCCCTTTTGAAACCTGCTATAAAGACTATTCACTGACACATTAATGAGAGGATATCACAACAGGAGGTCTGCTACTAATACTAAATGAACTGTTAAAAAAGAAGGGGGTAAAAAAGGAAAAAGAAAAAAAGAAAGAGGAAAGAAAGGGAGAGAAAAATTTTGTAAGGGAAGGACCAACCCAATACAGGAGGAAGTGTTACCCTGAGCGTGTGTAAAACTTTTTCTCAGCGGCTAATACTGGAAACTCAAGACTTAATAACGGGCACCCTTCTATAGCGTCCACAGAATCTGCTTAGCAGCTGAAAATACCCCTCGGATTAGGGGTGTGAAGTATAGAGGGGGTCTGAAACCCCGTGTGTAACATGGGCTCTATAAAGGGCATAAAAGACTGTCGCAGAAAATGTGAATATTACTAGATTGCCCTTAGAAGAGACACAAATACAAACAATGTTACTTTTTCAGGAGGACAAAAACACCTGTAAGTACCTACCCCTGTGATTACTCCGTGAGGAGTCGCTTGCCGCACTCGAACCCCGCTTGCTGAAATATATATAAAAAAGAAAAACTATCACTCAGGCCGAAAGTGTTTAAACATAATTTAAGCGTGCCTACTGAGCCCCCTAGGGGGTGCGAAGTCCCTGAGGCCTAGGAGGGTTGAAGTGGTGGTCATAGTAGACCCATGTGGCTCGTGTAGAATTGGCTGGGGGACCTTAATACTCACTCCAAGTACCCACGGGAGAAGATGGCCAAAGGCTGAGGATATTCTCCAGTGATGAAGGGGAGAACGTAAAGAGGTACCGAGCCCAAAACACCTAAAGATAGCTTGAATACTAGCACCATACAAAAATATCTCAAAGATATTAGTTTAAAGAGCCCTGAGATGGATAAAAAACATCAGGGGGCGAAGGAAAAAAAGAAAGAGTTGGAAAAACAAAAAGCAGAACAGGCGGAAGCACTGAGGACAGAAGTTTTGGAGAGGACGGGGGATACAGGCTTCATTCTACAGCAAAGTGACATCGCACAAATACCAACTAAAATTGATATGGCGGAAATGTTCGCCAAACTAGAAAGTTCCATAAAAAACGGAAATCACAAACATCAGAACAGATATGGGCCTTTTGTTGAAGAGAGTGGAGACAATCGAAGAATTCACAACTGAACAAGCGAAAGAAAATACAGAAATTAGAAAGCAGATGGAAAAAATACAATTAATTGAAAGAGATATGAAATATAAAATGGAAAGCATGGAAGACCAGAGCAGAAGACAAAATCTGAGGTTGAGGTCCCTACCTGAACAGAGAGGGGAAGATCTAATGTTGAAAATGAAAAGGATTTTCAAACCTTTACTAGGACTTGAAGAGGCGATGGACATTAAAATAGAGCGGGTCCACCAAATTAGAAAACCCCCTGGTATAAGAGAAGATGTTCCTAGAGATGTGCTTGTAAGGTTCCATTCATACCTGGAAAAATCCCAAATATATAACAGCCTCAGAGGAAACCTCCCATTAAAGTTTGAAACAGTCGAACTACAGGTCTTTTCAGATCTTTCAGCAGGGACCCTCGCTCGAAGAAGACAGATGAGACCCTTGTTGGATTGTCTACGATCTCTAAACATAAAGTACAGTTGGGGATATCCCGCAGCTCTCATCGTTACAAGTCCGGGAAAACATTTCGCATGAAATTTATGGATGAGATGGAAAATTTTTGTAGGGACCTGGGGATCCCAGCCCCTATAATCCCCGAAAACCGGAACTAAAAAAGTAAACCCCGGTGGGAGAATAACGGGGAGAAATAGGGGAAAAGAGGAAAGAAAGGGGAAAGGAAAGGGGAAGAGGAAAAAATGTGAAACAAATGGAGGGGGCGTTAGCCCCACTCCCTCCCCCCCCCCCCTTTTCTTTGTTTTTTTTTTTTTTGTTTTTTTAGGGGCCCAAGGGGGGGAGTTGGGGAGAGAGAGGGGGGGACCGGGGGTTCTATCAACATCGACCATGCTGGCCCCTCCCTCCCCCTACCCTGCGCATTTGCGATGGGGGGGGGGGGGAGACCCAGTATCAGACTGCCGTATGCGGAGCCCCACCCCGGGAGGCGCAGTGGACAGGGGGTATCTCAAAGGGATGCCTCGCTGCTCACATAGGGTCGGGTGGGATGGGAGGGGGGAGGGAGGGAGGGGGGGTAGAAGCTGGGAGGGGGGGGGTTTCCGTCTCTGCCTTGCAATCACAAATATTTAAATATTGGTTAATACGGTTTGATAACCGCACAACGCCTCTGTTTGAAACATGGTAGACTGTAAATTGAAGTTTTTGTCCTATAATGTCAAGGGTTTAAATTCCCAGATTAAGAGACACAAAATATTTAATGAAATGCAAACTTATCAGGGCAATGTTGTTTTTCTGCAGGAGACTCACCTGACACTAGATAGTGGGGTCAGGTTAGTCTCCCATGAATTCCCATTGTGGTTCCAGGGAGATACCCCAACAAGAGGTGCGAAGGGGGTGGCTATAGGCTTTGCTAAAAATGTCAAGTTCGACATCATGGAGAGGCTCCTAGATCCTGATGGGAGGTTTATATTCATAAAAGGGAAAATAGGAGGAAACACATTAACGCTAGTAAATATCTATAGTCCAAATAAAAATCCAACCAGATTCCTTGCCCAGGTGTTGGGACGCCTGGCAAGTTTTCAGACGGGGAAGTGATCATTGCAGGGGACCTAAATTTTGGATGGGACCCTAAGATGGACACTACATCAAAAACATAATCATAAAACTCAAACTTAGACAAAGCCAACTCATAGACGTCTGGAGAGTGCAAGGGACAAGGGACTTCACTTTTTTCTCTCCGGTACACGGAACACATTCTCGCCTTGATTACTTTTTAGTTGAACATAAATTTCTAGACCAGGTGGTTGAATCCAAGATTGAAATAATGTCCCTATCGGATCATGCCCCAGTATCACTGATAGTTAGACTCCCTGGAACGCACATACGCGCTTCTTCCTGGCGCTTGAATGACAGCTTGCTAGCCGATCCCATCACGGAAGAAATTATATGCAGGGAAATTATAACCTTCTTTGAAATTAACGACACAGGGGAGACATCACTAACCTCCCTTTGGGAAGCCCATAAGGCCTATATTAGGGGAATTCTTATTTCTATCGGGGCGGGCAAAAAGAGAGAGAAAAGGGCGCTCCGGGCTCAACTGGTGGGATAAATTCAGGAGCTGGAACAGGAACATAGGGATGATACAGTAAGAAAAGCGGATACCTATCACAGGTTGTTAAACAAAAGAGAAGAATTAAAAATAGAAATGGATCAAGAGGCAAGGAAATGGTTCCATAAATTAGACAGAGAAAGACACCTTTGGGGAAATAAAAGTAGCAAACATCTAGCAAGATTATTAAAAAAAAGAGGGAATTCAACTATATTGATAAAATACAAAACAAAACTGGTTTAATGGTAAATCTGACTAAAGACATAGCCCAAGAGTTTAGAGCTTATTACGAAACCATTATATGATGTAAAATCTAGTGAACCGATAACACAAGCCGAAAGAGATGAGTGTAGGAACTTTATAGGGAATAGTTCTATCCCTGCACTGACTCCAGAGGATAGCAGTAATATGGAGGAACCCATTACAGAGCTAGAGATCTATGAAGCCCTGAGGAGTTCCTCTGCTGGCAAGAGCCCGGGTCCGGACGGATTCTCCATAGCCTACTTTAAAAGATATCGAGAGATTCTGGTACCTAGACTATGCCGGTATTGGAACTCCTTGGGAGGAGAGAGGGGAATGGGCAAGGAGGCCTTAATGGCATCAATAACACTAATTTTGAAGGAAGAAATAGACAAGACGCTTTGTTCAAGCTACCGCCCAATCGCCCTCTTGAACACAGACACCAAGCTGTTTGCGAAGGTTTTAGCCAATAGATTAAAGAGTAGGATGCCTGAGCTGATATTCCCAGATCAGGCAGGATTTGTCCCGGGATGGGAGGGGAGGGACAATGGGATTAGGGCTCTACTCCTTATGCAGGCGGATAGGAGGGGCAGTGTCCCCAGTCTTTTCCTGTTGATAGATGCCGAGAAGGCGTTCGACAGGATAGACTGGGGACATATGTTTTTGACGCTGGAAGCAATGGGGATAGGACCAAGAATGATAGGTTGGATAAAGATACTATACGAGCAACCACAGGCGAGGGTTAGGGTCAATGGACTGCTCTCACTTCCTTTCTCTATGAAGAATGGAACACGTCAGGCTTGTCCTTTGTCCCCCCTCCTCTTCGTACTCGCCCTGGAACCGCTATTGTCTACCATACGTAACTCACCGGATATAAGTGGGATTGAGGTGGGAGAGGAGATACACAAGTACGCGGCTTTCGCGGATGATATCTTATTTTTTTCTGTCCAATCCTCGAATATCCTTACCTAACTTGCTGAAAGTATTGAAAGTATATGGCTTCGTATCTCATTTTAAAATCAACCCGACTAAGTCGGAAATCCTCAATATCAATATTAATCAAGTAGAAGTAGCCCGCTTAGTAAAAGAATTCCAGTTCCCATGGAAAGAAAACATAACATATTTGGGAGTAAAACTTTCGGGGACGTTAAGGAAGACATACCTGATAAACTACATACCATTATTAGATGAGATCAAAAAGGAAATAAAAAAGATGAGTCATAGCCCTTTGTCATGGATGGGGAGAATTAATGCGGTTAAAATGATCATAGCACCAAAAATAAACTACAAGTTCCAAATGCTCCCAATATCCGTCCCCAAAGTCTTCTTTAGAATTTTAAAAGGGATTATCTCTAAATTTATATGGTCTAATAAAAAAACACGTATCTCAGCAGAAATCTTATCTAAGTCGAAAAAGCAGGGGGGTCTCGCTTTCCCAGATTTTGAACAATACTTCAACGCAATTGCACTGTCAAGAGTCACTGAATGGACAAAAGAGGGCAAAAAAAAAGAGATGGGTGAACTTGGAATATGCACTTAGTAATAGAAATTGGGGTCACATAATATGGAATCCACCAAAATTTAGGAAAATAGAAGAAGAAACACATGAAATTACACGAGTCACTTTGAAAGTATGGGATAGGCTACACAGGATAAATAAATGGGAATATAATTCCCCTTTGATACATTTAAAAAATAATGTATTTTTTGAACCAGGGAGGAGCAAACTATGGGGTAATTGGATCAAAAAGGGTGACGCACGATTAAGGGACATCATAAATAGAGGTAAATTAATCACTTTTCACGAATTGAGTAAGGAAGTGGAGTTAATGTCGATTGACACCTGGAGATACATCCAGTTGAAATACTTTGTGGAGGGATTACCACAACCAATCCGAGGCGGGGAAAACCTCACCACGATGGAGAAAATCTGCACGCGCCCTTCTACTAGAAATAATATCTCACGGATATACAAAATGCTAATACAGGAGGGGAGTGCGGAGGTACCTCCAGGTGTCAAACGATGGGAGGAGGAATTGGGGATTCCCTGCACCATAAACAGATGTGATAAGATATTAAAACTAATACATGGGGCCGCAGTGAACAGTCAGACCATAGAAGTTAACTATAAGTGCCTTATGGGGTGGTATTTAACCCCGGTAAAAATGAGTAAAATACAAAGAGATAAATCCCCTACATGTTGGAGAGGTTGCGGAGGTATAGGTACGATGTCACACATTTGGTGGGATTGTCCCACTATTAAAAGGTACTGGAAACAGATACTAGCACTGATTAAAATTATAACAAAAAAAGACATCCCTGAGGACCCATGGGTGGTACTGTTTCATGGGACAGATATGCCCATGAGGCAGTACAGAAACTCAATAATCCCCAACCTATTAAATGAGGCGAAAAACTTAATCCCCAAAAAGTGGATGGAAGCGGTTATGAGGGTTAATACTCAGCAAAGAAGGGAGAACACAGAACTGGGGTTGGAAGACGAGGATAAAGTGAGTAAAGAGGTGGACAAATGGACCTGTTGGGACGACTTCAGAAGGACATGGAGATATTTTGAGGAGATAACCAGACAGTAAAGGTACATTTACGACGAAATACCTGGACTGACAGAAGCAATAGAGGCCCTTGGGAAAAGGTTGCAAGGCAGGGACGGGGGAGGGGGGATGAGGGAAAGGAGGGGGGTGAAGGGAAAATGAATCACAGTATCTTTTGTATGTATTTGAAAACTTTTTGAAATAAATAAAGAATTAAAAAAAAAAAAAAAAAAGACCAAAATGAGGGACAAATGAGGACCAATGAGGGACAGTCCCTCAAAATCAGGGATAGTTGTGAGCTATTCATGATGACCACAACTAACATACACTGCTCAATCCAAACAAACAGAAGTGAGGTGGAAAAGTAAGGACATTAAAAGGAAGCGGAAAAACCCCCAAATAAATGATATCATGAAAAATAGAGTATAGGAGAATTAATTACTGGATGTGTATGGAATATATTTTTTGGAGAATAAGGATATTGCTTATTGTCAGTTTAAAACCAGCATTAGCCAAACCTTTTTAACCACTTAAGGACCGCCTCACGCCGATATACATCGGCAGAATGGCGCGACCCGGTCCTGAGCTCCGTGACCACGGACCCGATCGCCGTTGGTGTCCCGCGATCGGGTCACAGGGCTGAAGAACGGGGAGAGGTCTGTGTAAACAAACCTCTCCCCATGCTTCCTACTTTGCCTGTCACTGATCGGCTGTTCCCTGTCATCGGGAAAGCCGATCAGTGACGTCAGGCGCAAAGCCACGCCCCCTACTGTAAAAAAAACCACACACATCACACTTAGCCCCTCCCCGCCCCTAGTGGTTAACTCCTTCACTGCCAGTGTCATTTACATAGGAATCAGTGCATTTAAATAGCACTGATTTCTGTATAAATGACAATGGTCCCAAAAATGTGTCAAAAATGTCCGATGTGTCCACCATAATGTCGCAGTCACAATAAAAATCGCTGATCGCCGCCATTACTAGTAAAAAAAAATGTTAATAAAAATGCTATAAAACTCTCCCCAATTTTGTAAACGCTGTAACTTTTGCGCAAACCAATCAATAATCGCTAATTGCGATTTTTTTTACCAAAAATATGTAGAAGAATATGTATCGGCCTAAACTGAGGAAAAAAAATATTTTTATATATTTTTTGGGGATATTTATTATAGCAAAAAGTAAAAAATATTGAATTTTTTTCAAAATTGACGCTCTATTTTTATTTATAGCGCAAAAAATAAAAACCGCAGGGGCGATCAAATACCACCAAAAGAAAGCTCTACTTGTGATAAAAAAAGGAAGCCAATTTTGTTTTGGAGCCACGTCGCACGACCGCGCAATTGTCAGTTAAATCGACGCAGTGCCGAATCGCAAAAAGGGGCCTGGTCCTTTGGCTGCAAATTGGTCCGGGGCTTAAGTGGTTAATAGTTCTCATAGGTGAGATTTAGTTTTTATTTCTCTCTGTGTCCTCATTGGGAAGATTCCACTTCACTTCTTGTCCCTGGTGACACCAAAACAAGAATTGAGAATGTGCCTTCCAGGAAGGATGACTCAGAGTGCAAAATAAACTTGGCAGATGTTCAAGTCCTTCCCCACTGTACTAAACTAAAATAAAAAGACTTTGGCGACTGTTAAATTCAGCTCCAGACAGATATAAAATTGAAAAATGTAAAGGATATATAAACCTAACAATAAAAATGCAATACTGTATATTACAGCTTACTGTCCTTATGTATATATGGACAGGTATATATGTATATGTATATGTATATATATATATATATATATATATAAAATGACGGGACACATACTCACATACTTACTCCAATGCAAAAATATATTTGTATCAAATGCTCTTCAAGGCATAAAATGGTTACTACGTGTCCCGTTGTCGTTTCTATTGATACTGGTGGAATATTGGTAGTCCACCTTGACACTGATCTCTATCTTAAAGTGGGGTTGCAACCAAAAAAAAAAAGGGGCTTAAAAATCATAAAAAAAATGAAAAAAAAAAAATAATTGGAAAAAAAAAATTTTTTTACTCACCTCTAAATGCCTGTTGCTAGGGGGTCCCTCGAAGTCTGCCACCTTCATTGCCCGGGCTAAAAGTCACTTCCTGTAGGCAACGCACAGTCATCTGGGACATGTCATGTGTCCCAGATGAGTGAGCGTCGAATCACGGCGCACGGCGCCGCTCGCGCATGCGCAGTGGGTGCCCGGCTGTGAAGCCCAGCCGGGTTCCCACATTAAGAATGCCGGCGTCGTGAGCGGAGCGGGGAACGAGGGGGGGGTCTCGTTTCCCCGCATCGCTGGACCCCGGGACAGGTAAGTGTCCGATTATTAAAAGTCAGCAGCTGCAGTATTTGTAGCTGCTGACTTTTAATTTTTTTTTTTTGCCCGGCCCTCCTCTTTAAGAACCAGAGGAACCGTAGAAGTAACCTACCCGAATTGTATATGTATATATATATATATATATATAGAGAGAGAGAGAGAGAGAGAGAGAGAGAGAGAGAGAGAGAGAGAGAGAGAGAGAGAGAGAGAGAGAGAGAGAGAGAGAGATGTCAGTGGGGCATTTTGGTGTCAGTAGCTTATTTATTTATACATTTTGTATTATTAATATTATTTTTTACAATATTTTTTTTTTTTACAATCATTTTTTTTTAGGAGATCCATTGGGGGGGCTTTGGTGAAATATCAGAGGCCAAACAGACCCCTGATGTGTCACTTGATACAGGGAAAAGGGACTGAGGACAGAGATTACCCAGTCCCTTTTTCTGCAACCAAGCAGCAGGGAGAATCTGTGCAGCACTGGATGATTAGGGTGTGCCCAGTGCCAATAAGATGCAGCCTGACCATTGCCATTAATGCAGCCTGTCCATTGCCATTAATGCAGCCTGACCATTACCATTAACGCAGCCTGACCATTACCATTAACGCAGCCTGACCATTACCATTAACGCAGCCTGACCTGTGCCATAAATGCAGCCTGACCTGTGCCATAAATGCAGCCTGACCATTGTCATTAATGCAGCCTTACCATTTCCATTGCTCAGGCTGCTCTGTCTTCTGCCTCAGCAAGTGCCAGGCCCAGCCGGGAGATCGGACAGCTTTTGCAGGGGCTTGGGATGTCTGTACTCCGTCTTATGGTCTGAAAAATACGGTATGTCTTTTTTTGAGTACAAAATGAGTACACAGAAAATTAACTAATTTTGCAGGTAGACGTTGGTCATAGTGCTATTTTGGTTAGAGTCCTCCCTAAATCATACAAGGCAGAGTTAGCCATTTGCATTTCATGCTCACCATTATTATTAGTTGTCTATCCATCTTCTGTATGTAGCACTAACCCCCGAAGGAGCTGCTGGTTTTATTTGGGCTTACCGTTACCTCACTTGCTTGCTTCTCCGTCTTGGGGATCCCGTGGAAAGTGGCCCAAAGAATGTTGAAACTGACACTGACATCCTCTTTTGGGTTTTTTTATTTAGAAAGAAGACAAAGTCTCTCGATAAAGGGTAGAGGGTTAGGGGTGAGTTCAGGCACTTAAATTGCAGGGTGAAGGTATTAGAAGAATCCAGAGGATAAAACTGTTCCACAAACTGGATCCAGCGACCCCCGGACAGGCCTCTCTCACTAGGCCTAGCAGCCGGTGGGATGCTCGGTATGTCTCTGCCACAGACTTGTGAATTACACTTGAGTGTTACTGAGTGATTTGGATGAATTTAAAGAACTGCCATACGGTACCAGTTTCTCTCAGTCGATCCGGCGATACCGTATGAGTGTTGATCCAGGTTGCGTCCTTCAACTAAGTCTCCAGGCTCCTTCAGAGGAACCAGCCTTGCGCACAGTCTTCTCCTGAAAGAGTCCTCCCCTGGGGTTCTTCAATTGCTGGGCCTCTATCTTCAGATGAGACGGCACCGGACCATCCCTGGAACAGTAGGCTCAGAAATTCACTCGGGCCTATCCCCTCAGTTGCGTAGCCTCGGGCCAGCCAGCCCCGAGACACAGGATGCATAGTTCCGCACCCCAGGCCAGGAGGGCCATGGGGCTGGGTCAGGAGGACCACCAGAACCAAAAAGGCAGAAAATAATATCCCCCCGCCAACATGGCGTTGGTACCTTAAATACCACCCCCCAGAATTCACAGCGGGAGAAACACTCCCACTGGGCTGGTTCCGAGAGATAAGTGGCATTCAATGCATCCAGCTAGACTGCATTTCTACTCTTGCCGGCGGTGACAGCGACACCTGCGGTCAAGGAGAACCCAGTGCAACCCAGCTGGACTGGTACTGAAACCAGAAATTTAGAGAAATTATCCTGAAGCCCAACTGTGGCTTCAGGCAACTTAATTTTGCAAAAACAATAGTGCCTGCTCGTCAGGAGCCAGTGCTACATGTATATAATTAGATCTTTGAGGGAGCTTTAGTAAGAAACCCAAACAATCTGGTGCAAATCTAGTGCCAGTTGAGCAGTCACTTATTTCAGAAAGCATTTATGTGCATTTTCGATCCCTGTGCATGTCATTTTGTGACATTATGTGGTTTGCTACTGTGCTTGTTCCAGTTTTCAGGGGTAAAAAAACAAACAAACAAAGAAGCTGAAATGTCACCTGTTTGCCCTGATTAGTCACTTGATCTTCACCCTGCTTTACTTGTGGTTAGGGCATGCCAAGGTCAGGGGGGGTGCATGAGGACACAGACACTCCACAGTAGACAGATCCCAGGTGAACGGATCCATCAGCCCAACCTGTCCTGTATCACATCATTGGTGGTGTCATCCAACCAGCACATCCCTTGCCCACAAAGGCTACAAGGCATTATAGTTCTGCAGGCTAACTTGAGATCAAATAGCATCCTTCAGCTTACCAAGTGACAGTCAGTGACCAGGGGAAGGCCAGCAATGGGGTCTGGGGTTCAGTTCCGTTTGGGGTTCCCCTTGGTAACAGTGTCTGAAAACTGTATGTTATTTACAAATTTGTGTGAGTGGATTTCCTTTTGGCATTCCGAATCCCTCTACTCACAAAAATAATTATAATTATAATTATATTATATAATTATTGACATTTAATAATTTGTCTCCAATGTGGCCATTTTCAAGCTAGTGCTGAGAAAGTATTGAATGTTGAGCCAACGATCCAGCCCTTCAAAACTTAATAACCAATAAAGGAATTAGCAAAATTGTTCCCTGGTGTGCCATGTAAAAAAGGAAGTCCTCCCTCTAGCATTTGTGTTTCTGCAATCATCATGTTGAGTTGAGACATAAAATGCTTTTCAGATCCCAGGGAGTTCTGTTTATTCTCAGAAATAATGATACCAAATCGAAATCATCTTGTGCAAATTACAGTGCACTGCGTATGCGTGGGAGGGGGAGGGGGGTTGCAGTTGATGATGTTACAGGTACATTGCAATCCTTGATCGTATTTCTTGCTAGTAACATACATCAACATAGCTTTTTAATGTAACAGTTTATAAGAGGTAATAACTCTCTGGGTTCAAAGTCCTATCTTGTGGAAATGTGCTGACATCTTGCATACAAACCACTCCAGATGCTCCATGAAAAAAAATCCATTAAAGCAGTTTAGATTTCTTTTACTTTGATTTTCGCTGAGCAACTATTTTACTTAAAAACACTACCATCAGATAAAAAACAGAACCCTTAACCTATATGTTAGAATGCAGAAAAAACATTAAAGAATGCCACTATCTAAATTTGAATCTAACCTGGCCACGTAATGTAATTTTGCTTCAGATAAACACCAGCAATTTAAAGAGTAGTTTAGTTCTAGAAAGTTGAAATTGATATTCCAAATGTTTTTTTTTATTTTTTACCTATCTATTAGTTTCCACTATGTACCTCTCTTATTCTTGATCTAGACCTTATCCCTGGGTCAGCTCATAGCCCCTTTTAATGGCTTTCAATACCATTTTTACACTGATGACACCCAAACGTATCTCTCTACCCCTCAGCTCACTCCTTCAGTCATGTCACGCATCACTAATTTACTGCCAGGCATATCAATCTTGATGTTACAACAATTCTTCAAACTCAGTCTATCCAAAACTACTTCCTCCCCACATGCCCCTTTCCCTGATTTCTCTGTCCAAATCAATGGCACAACCATCAACCCATCCCTGCATGCCAAGGTTCTAGGTGTTGCTGGACTCTGAACTCTTCTTTTGGCCCCACATCCAATCAGAGTCCAAATCTTGCCACTTCAACCTTTGCAGCATCTCAAAAATATGCCTCTTCTTAACCAATGACACCTCTAAGCTTCTAATTCACTCCCTGGTTATCTCTCGTCTTGACTACTGCAATTCCCTCCTTATTGTGTTACCCTTACATAAGCTATTTCCCCTTCAGTCCATCATGAATGCTGCTGCCAGACTCATCCACCTTACCACCCATTCAGTGTCTGCCACCCCTCTCTGTCAATCTCTCCATTGGCTTCTGCTCAATCAACAAATAAAAATTCTAAATACTAACAATAAATTACAAAGCCATCCACAACTCTGCCCCCAGCTACATCACCAACCTAGTATCAAAAATACCAACCTAATCATTCTCTTTGTTTCTTTCAAGACCTTCGGCTCTCTAGCTATCTTGTCATCTTCTCCCATGCTCGCCTCTAGGACTACTCTCAAGCTTCTCCCATCCTCTGGGACTCCCTACCACAATCACTATCTCCTACTTTGCATCTTTTAGGTGATACCTGAAAACTCTTCTCTTTAGAGAAGGCCACCCTGCCTCCACCTGACAACTATAATTTTATTTTTTCCATAAGCTCATCCGCCACAGTAATTACATTTTGTATCACTTGACCCTCCCTTTTAGATTGTAAGCTCTAATAAGCAGGACCCTCTGATTCATCCTGCGCAGTTTTAACTGTATTGTCTGCCTCCTTGTTGTAAAGTCGCAATATAAATTCTTTATAATAATAATAGCTATGGCATCGGTTTTAAAGGCTGCTTTGGACAGTTCTTCCACAAACGTGTGTAATTTTTGACAAAATTTTCTGTTCATTTTTGTACAAACATAAAATCATCTAGTAGCTCCTGGTTTGGGAGATGTTTCCATAGACATCTAGTGAATTCTATTTTGCAGGTGTTTCTAGGGCAAAGATTATCTTCTCCAGACAAAAAAGATTCCCGGACACCATGGTTGCTTAATTCAGATAAATATAAAGGGACTAAATATGCAGTGCTATAAATAGTAAACAATAGCATTAGATTGCACATAAAATATCAGATGTCTGACTATGTGCCCTCACTTATCAGTGAGTCCATGTGAATGAAAGGTTGCAAGTCCAGTTTATGAAGGCTATTCCGAATTGCTCTATTGGACGCCCAGGGTTGATCAGAGGATTTCCTTTTGGATACTCGTTTATGTGGCCACTCACTAATCTGAGGGCCCATTCTATCTGGTAAGGAGACCCACTGTGAGCATGGTGGTGTTGTGTGCTTCTACTGTGCACAGAAGATTGGTGTGGGGACTTTCCATCTGTTTTCTGAATATGATATTTTATGTGCAATCTAATGCCATTGTTTACTATTGGTAGCGCTGCATATTTAGTCCCTTTATATTTTGAGTATTTGTAATCAACAAATCATTTGCTGTCTGCTATCTTCTTAAGTTTATTTTTGAGGTAGTGTGGATGTTTTGTGAGTTTTATAATTCAGATAAATACTTTCCTTTAAATTGATTAGCTGGTTTTGTCTGGAAATTTTTTGACATTAATGAACCCATGAGTCCTACTAAACCTGTTTAACAGGGTCTTTCATGAGGGTTATTATCCTTACAGAACTAAGATAGGATGCAGTCATTAGCTGGACTGACAACAGATTATCACCAGGGATCAATGTTTAGAAGTACCTAGCCTTTGTCATTTGGGTTGATCTTGCTGATGACAGCTGGAAGCTACAGAGACCAAAAATGAGGGCTATAAGGACCACCTGGAGAGGTCCTAGGCAAATTTATGGTCAGAGATTGGTTAAAGATTTTTATTCAGCTAGGCAGAGATGGTGTTAGGTGGTTAGGTAGAATAATCAAGGCGAGAAGTATAATGTCACTGCTGGGTATAACTAAAGACAGACTGGGCAGCAAAGATATAAGAAAGATTACAGAAGGTGGCTTTTAAAGCAAGGTCAACAAAGGTTAATTAAAAACAGCATAATTGCAGGAAAGAGATAACCAACTCTCTAGAGGGCAGCTTAAGACTGGAACATGTTGTCATTTAAAGCAATGTTCAACCAGTCAAGACCTGCAGACCTAATAAACCATGTTCCTGCAGGTGGACAGGATTCCTGGGAGCATAATTTGTTCAAATCCATTGGAGACTGGAGGAAAGACTGGTGTGTGGGAGAACGCAGCAGGAAAGATCACATAGCAGGATAATTCTGTCCTCCACACTCAAAAATTCAGATTTTCCCTAACTTCCCATTGCAGTATCAATGGTTAGCAGGACAAATCTCCTTTAGTGGAGACACAAGCAGCTTATAAAAAATCATCAAGAGATTCTAACTCTTTCCCCACCTTACCCGAAACAAAAATAACATTTTGCTTTCCAACCTCAAAAGGTAATGCTTTAGGAATTTCAAAAGCTTTCCAAACTAAAGTGAGACTCTATCCCTAAAATGATTTATCATTCTGTGTCCCCTGATTCACTCAGTGGTTCCTTCTGCCGATTCATGGATGAAGAGATCTTATGTATAAGATGTACCTTCTTCTTCATAGGGATTTTTTTCATTACACTTTCTCTACTTAAAATTTGTGGATGATCACCTCGGGTATGCTCATCTAATGACGGAAGAGATCCAATCCCTCTACATACAGTCAACAGTCAATGAGGTCCAATCTGGATCTATTAAAAAAGATATGTTACATAGTTACATAGTAGGTGAGGTTGTCCATCAAGTCCAACCTATATGTGTGATTATATGTCAGTATTTCATTATATATCCCTGTATGTTGTGGTCGTTCAGGTTCTTATCTAATAGTTTTTTGAAACTATCGATGCTCCCCACTGAGACCACCGCCTGTGGAAGGGAATTCCACATCCTTGCCACTCTTACAGTAAAGAACCCTCTACACCGAGGGGGGGGAGGGGGAGAGGGTTTTCCATTTCCCCCTTTTTTTTTTTCGGGGGGATTTAGTACGGTAGGATATAAAGGGGAATTTAAGAGGGATATGTTGGGATAAAAACAACAGGTCTACAGATTTAAAATATGTAAAGGTTGAATTATGACTGTAATATGAAGATAATGAGACACAGTGTGTAACTGTTATTTTATTTTTTTTCTTCCGCCTGCTTTATTTATCTCTGTTTTCCTGTAAAGAAATAAAGAATTAAAAAAAAATAAATAAAAAAGAACCCACTACGCAGCTTATGGTTAAATCTCTTTCCTTCTAATTTTAATGAGTGGCCACTTGTCTTATTAAACTCCCTTCCGCGGAAACGTTTTTATCCCTAATGTGGGGTCACCAGTATGGTATTTGTAAATTGAAATCATATCCCCTCTCAAGCGTCTCTTCTCCAGAGAGAATAAGTTCAGTGCTCGTAACCTTTCCTCATAACTAATATCCTCCAGTCCCTTTATTAGTGTTGTTGCCCTTCTCTGTACTCGCTCCATTTCCAGTACATCCTTCCTGAGGACTGGTGCACAGAACTGGACAGCATACTCCAGGTGAAGCCGGACCAGAGTCTTGTAGAGTGGGAGAATTATCGCTTTATCTCTTGAGTTAATCCCCTTTTTAATGCATGCCAATATTCTGTTTGCTTTGTTAGCAGCAGCTTGGCATTGCATGCCATTACTGAGCCTATCATCTACAAGGACCCCCAGGTCCTTTTCCATCCTTGATTCCCCCAGAGGTTCTCCCCCCAGTGAGTAGATTGCATTCATATTTTTGCCACCCAAATGCATTATTTTAAAATTTTCCACATTAAACCTCATTTGCCATGTAGTTGCCCACCCCATTAATTTGTTCAGATCTTCTTGCAAGGTTTCCACATCCTGCGGAGAAGTTATTGCCCTGATTAGCTTGGTATCGTCCGCAAATACAGAGATTGAACTATTTAACCCATCCTCGGTTATGAACAAATTAAATAGGATTGGTCCCAGGACAGAACACTGAGGGACCCCACTACCCACCCCTGACCATTCTGAGTACTCCCCATTTATCCCCACCCTCTGAACTCACCCTTGTATCCAGTTTTCAATCCATGTACTCACCCTATGGTCCATGCCAAAGGACCTTACTTTGTACAGTAAACATTTATGGGTCAAATGCTTTTGCAAAATCCAGATACACCACATCTACAGGCCTTCCTTTATCCAAATGGCAACTCACCTCCTCATAGAAGGTTAATAGATTGGTTTGGCAAGAATGATTCTTCATGAATCCATGCTGATTACTGCTAATGATACCGTTTTCATTACTAAAATCTTGAATATAGTCCCTTATCATCCCTTCCAATAGCTTGCATACTATTGATGTTAGCCTAACTGGTCTGTAATTCCCATGGATGTATTTTGGACCTTTTTTTAAATATTGGTGCTACATTGGCTTTTCTCTAATTGGCTGGTACCTTTCCAGTCAGTAGGTTGTCAGTAAAAATTAGGAACAATGGTCTGGCAATTACTTGACTGAGTTCCCTAAGGACCCTCCGGTTCAAGCCACCTGGTCCCAGTGACTTATTAATGTTAAGTTTTCCAAGTCCATTTTTAATTCTGTCTTCTGTTAGCCATGAGGGTGCTTTCTGAGATGTGTCATGAGGATAAACACTGCAGTTTTGGTTACTGAAGCCCCCCAATTCCCTCTTGAAGACTGAGGAGAAGAAATTTAATACCTTCACCATCTCCCCATCCTTTGTAACCAGATTTCCTTCCTCATTCTTTATTTGACCAATATGGTCTGTCCTTCCTTTTTTACTGTTTATATACTTAAAGAATATGTCACATATTACTCAGATTGCTAATGTCATGAAGGACAATGTCTTCTCCAGTTCTGATGATATGATTACTATGTGAATAAACATCATCTCGCATGTCAGAGCACATACACAATTTACTTACTAAACCTGTAATCTTGTGTATATAGGTGAGACTACACAAAAAAAATCAGGGCAGTGTACAACATACTGTAGGTATTCCTTTGAATCCGGAAAAACTGAGCTGCCTGTGGGCAGAAACTTTTTAGAGGTTGAACATAGGAACACTGATCCTAGGTTTATAGTAATAGATCAGGACCTAAAACTCAAAACAGGCGGTGACCACATTATCATTTTTAAAAGCAAAGAAGTTGTGCTGGATCTTTGAATTAAATAACTTGTTGCCACAAGATTTAGACCACGATTTTGCATTCATATTGGATTCTTTAAAGTCAAACAAAATGTCCTATTTATTTATATATATATATATATATATATATATATATATATATATA
This sequence comes from Lithobates sylvaticus, assembly GCA_028564925.1. NCBI lineage: Eukaryota > Metazoa > Chordata > Amphibia > Anura > Ranidae > Lithobates > Lithobates sylvaticus. The sequence continues at coordinate 706,120,135 of CM053026.1, read as the reverse complement.
TATATATATGTGTCACATGCAGTGCTTTATATAGATCCATATAATAGAAAAAAAAGTCTTTTGAAGAAAGCCGGAAGAGATAGTGTCCCAGCATCAGCCTCGGTGTAACAGATGGAACCACACATCACTACAGTGATCAAGTTATTTCCCTTAGACAATCAAGGAAGATAGCTGAATGGCTGCACTCCGAATTTACGCCTTTATTGTGGCAAACTTCAGCCATGATGTGAAAGTTTTCGATCTTTAAACACTTTTTTTGCCACATAAAAAGGTGTATATCCGGAGTGCGGCCGTTCAGCTATCTTCCTTGATTGTCTACAGGTTTGCAGAGTTTGCACCTGAAGGTTTGAGTGAATGAATGAATGAATGAATTGGGGCAGCACAGTGGTGTAGTGGTTAGCACTTTCACCTAGCAGCAATAGGGTCACTGGTTCAAATCCTGACCATGACACCATCTGCCTGGAGTTTGCATGTTCTCCCTGTGCCTGCGTGGGTTTCCTCCGGGTACTCCAGTTTCCTCCCACGCTCCAAAGACATGCTGGTAGGTTAATTCGATCCTGTCAAAAAATTGGCCAAATATGTGTATGTGTTTGTAAGCGTGTCAGGACCCCATGGGGCAAAGGACCGTGCTATACCGCAGATGGACACCAGCAGCAAAAGCACCCTGAGGCGATTCAGTTTGCATAGGTAGCGCTATACAAGTATCTCATTCATTGAAGGTTTGAGTGTAGTGGGCGTTCATTTGGGATACAATGCCTAGAGAGGCACCACTCCTCAAGTTATTCCCCTTACCTGAAACAGTGGACCCTCATAGTATAGAGAGGTCAAACTCGCAGAATAAACATCAGATGGAACTCCCAATCTAGAGAAGCCATAACCACTTCACATAAGAAAATTCCAAGGATGTCAGTGACCTAAAGACCACCATATACAGTGTCTTGAAAAAGTATTCTTACGCCTTGAAATTTTCCACATTTTGTCATGTTACAATCAAAAACATCATGTATTTTATTGTGATTTTATGTGATAGACCAACACAGTGGCACATATTTGTCAAGTGGAAGGAAAATGATAAATGGCGTTCAATTTTTTTTACAAATAAATATGTGAAAAGTTTGGTGTGCATTTGTATTCAGCCCCATTTACTCTGATACCCCTTACTAAAATCTAGTGGAACCAATTGGCTTCAGAAGTCACCTAATTAGTAAATAGAGTCCACCTGTGTGTAATTTCATCTCACTATAAATATTAGCTGTTCTGTGAAGACCTCAGAGCTTTGTTAGAGAACCTTAGTAAACAAACAGCACCGTGAAGGCCAAGGAACACACCAGACAGGTCAGGGAAAGTTGTGGAGAAGTTTAAAGCAGGGTTAGGTTATAAAAAATAATCCATCATCCAATAATGGAAAGGGTATGGCACAACCGCAAACCAACCAAGACATGGCCGTCCACCTAAACTGACAGGCCGGGCAAGAAGAGCATTAACCAGAGAAGCAGCCCATGGCCCATGGTACTCTGGAGGAGCTGCAGAGATCCACAGCTCAGGTGGGAGAATCTGTCTACAGGACAACTATTACCGGTAGTCATGCAGCCATGTTAACCCCTTCCCTGCCAGTCACATTTACACAGTAATCAGTGCAATTTTATAGCAACGATCGCTGTGTAAATGTGAATGGTCCCAAAAATGTGTCAAAAGTGTCCGAAGTGTCCGCCGCAATGTCACACTCACGAAAAAAATTGCAGATCGCAGCCATTACTAGTAAAAAAAAAAAAAAATGCAATAAATCCATCCCCTATTTTGTAGACGCTATAAATTTTGCGCAAACTAATCAATATACGCAATTTTTTTTTAACCAAAAATATGTAGAAGAATACATATCGGCCTAAACTGAGCAAAAATTTTTTTTTTTTTTTTTAATGGGATATTTATTATAGCAAAAAGTAAAAAATATTGTGTTTTTTTTCAAAATTGTCGCTCTTCTTTTGTTTATAGCGCAAACAATAAAAAACGCAGAGGTGATCAAATACCACCAAAAGAAAGCTCTATTTGTGGGAAAAAAAGGACGTCAATTTTGTTTGGGAGCCACGTTGCACGACCGCGCAATTGTCAGTTAAAGCGACGCAGTGCCGAATTGCAAAAAGTGCTCTGGTAAGGAAAGGGGTAAAATCCTCCGGGGCTGAAGTGGTCAAGGAGGGAGAACACTGAGAACTCTAATGTAAGGAAGAACACTGCGGCCTCTGGTGTAAAGAGGAACTCTGATGTAAGGGGTGCTCAGAGAACCCTGATTTACCTTAGTGTACTCAGAGGCAGCAAAGAGAAGGGGGGAGACTTCAGTCACAGACAGGGATGGATGGTGAGCTCACTCACCCCTTGGCAGTCAGCACCTCTCATACAGATGTATCTGTGACTGCTGGACTTCAAATTTCCAGCCCCCGCTTTTCTTTTCTGAGGCACAGCCCCAGGGATTGGAGTGTGGGCAGACACAGAGGGGTAGGGGCGGGACGAAGAGGTGCAGATCTGAAACCTAGGCACATGATTCCAAACCCGAACTGTCCGGGTGAATCCCTACCCCACCCCCGCAGGTTGTTATGAAGAGGTGAAAATACTAAAAAATGCACACATTTTCAAAGTAATAAAATACATTTCAACAATACTAATACAGCATTGTGAGTCAGTGATTAATGCTCTTTATTAATGTAATGAATGTGACTTTGGCACTCCTTTAAAATGTATTTCCTTATTTTCTCTGTTGTAGATCTCTCCTGGGGTAGGAATCATCAGGCTGATTCTATTTCTAGATTGGCAAATACACCTGTATGTATCTTTATGATATCCAATGATTGCTTTGTATCACTTTTGTATCATTTTTGGTTTCATGCATTGTATCAGTGGTCTCCAAACTGCTTTTGCTTGCCTTTATCCAGCCCTTGGGGCACCATTCCCTCCATTGGTTGTGCTCTTCCTTCCACTGACACCAACAGTGGGGCATAATTCCTATCACCAACAGTTCCTCCCACTGACACCAAGGACAGGTCACCATTCCTCCGTCTGAAACCAATAATGGGACACTATACCTTCCCTGGCCTGATACCAGCAATGGGGCGCTATTCTTCCCTTTAACCACTTCCCGACCGCCTCCTGTACATATACGTCTACAGAATGGCACGGCTAGGCAAAAGCACGTATATATACGTCCCCTTTAATTGCCTAGCCGTGGGGTCGCTCGCGACCCGGTCGGGAGCTCCGTGACCACGGCCGCGGGACCAGCGGACCCGATCGCCGCTGGTGTCCCGCGATCTGGTCACAGAGCTGAAGAACGGGCAGAGGTCTGTGTAAACAAACCTCTCCCCGCGCTTCCTACTCTGCCTGTCATTGATCGGCTGTTCCCTGTCATCGGGAAAGCCGATCAATGACGTCAGACGTACAGCCATGCCCCCTACTGTAAAAAAAAAACACAACACGTCACACTAACTCCTCCCCGCCCCCTAGTGATTAACTCCTTCACTGTCATTTAAATAGGAATCAGTGCATTTAAATAGCACTGATTTCTATATAAATGACAATGGTCCCAAAAATGTGTCAAAAATGTCCGATGTGTCCGCCATAATGTCGCAGTCACAATAAAAATCGCTGATCGCCGCCATTACTAGTAAAAAAAAAAATATTAATAAAAATGCTATAAAACTATCCCCTATTTTGTAAACGCTATAACTTTTGCGCAAACAAATCAATAATCGCTAATTGCGATTTTTTTTACCAAAAATATGTAGAAGAATACGTATCGGCCTAAATTGAGGAAAAAAAAAATTTTTATATATTTTTTGGGGATATTTATTATAGCAAAAAGTAAAAAATATAGCATTTTTTTCAAAATTGTCGCTCTATTTTTGTTTATAGCGCAAACAAAATAAAAACCGCAGGGGCGATCAAATACCACCAAAAGAAAGTTCTATTTGTGGGAAAAAAAAAAGGACGCCAATTTTGTTTGGGAGCCACATCGCACAACCGCGCAATTATCAGTTAAAGCGATGCACTGCCGAATCGCAAAAAGGGGCCTGGTCCTTTGGCTGCCAATTGGTACGGGGCTGAAGTGGTTAATACCATTGAAAGAACTTTATTTACTCCCATTGATCCCAGGACTTTATCTACTCACACTGGCCACAGTTTGGCCCCCTCAAAGTTTGAATGACAATAAATTGGCCCTTTTTTAAAAAAAAGTTTGGAGACCTCAGCCTTTTATGTAGAATGTTGAACTTTAGCTTAAGGCCCCATGCACACGAGACGCAGATGCAAACTCTGCTGAACGCGCGTTTTAAAAAGCAGAAACCTGCATTTAAAAACGCGTGTTTTGCTGTGTTTTCATGCCGCGTTTAGACGTGTTTAGACGCGTTTAGACGCGCTTGCGTCTATAAGCATTTGTAAAGATAACATCATATAGACCCTCCCCAAGCTCAGAAAGCATGTATTATTAACTATTTCTGCCATTTTGATCAGAGTGAGCAACAGCAGCAGAGAGAGCAGTTGTACACTTGCATTTGCCTCTCTTTCTGTGTTTTTTTTTGGAAATGGATCCCATATTGAATATATGTCAGGAAATGCTCCTGATGTTGCTCTTGATGCGGCAGCAATGTCGTCGCAAATTTGCATGAGAGGTCCAGAATCAGATCTTGTCGATATTGGACCCATCCGTTGATGGCACAGCGAATGTCCGTTGGATATTTCACAAACATGTATGCATTTCACAAACATGTATGCATTAGTGAGTATATATGCTCTATGAACTCTAAACTAATTACGACATTTTAAACCAATTTTTCTAGTATTTTTTATGGTTTACCATCATATTTCTGAGTTTTCTGCTCCAAAAAATTGGGTTCCTTTAAAAAGGCTTATAAACGCAAACGCAACTAAACGCAGGTGCCTGCGTTCAGCCGCGTTTAGCTGCGTTTTGCGTCTGAAACGCAGAAAAGCAAAGTGTCTGAAAGCATTTTTTTGCTTCTGGAAAAACGAGGTTAAACGCAACTGCATAAAAACGGGGAAAAACTAGACTGTGTGCATGGACACATAGAATAACATTGCATGCGTTCAGGTGCAGTTGAAAAAAGTGTCCAACTGCCTCTGAACGCGCGTTTAACTGCATCTCGTGTGCATGGGGCCTAAAGTGGTTGTAAACTTCAGACATGAAATCTGAACAAATCACATCCATCTGTACTGGGTATGTCTCTATTAAAAGCTCTGAATTAGATTTCTCCCTGCTGCCCTGTTACTCTGTTATCTGTATGAGTCACTTAGTATAGCTTTTCTCGACAGAGAAAAATGGTGGTGGGGGAGGAGATCTCCAGCACGCAGCCTGTGATTGACAGCCTCAGATGTGCTTTTGCTCCTTGTAGTGTGAAGAGTGGGTATGTCCATTCCCTCCGATCAGGGCTCAGAGTGCTTCTCCCTTAGCTGTGCAGTGTGTAAGAGACGTTCAGTACATGTTGGAACAAGAAGGCTGGCTCATGCTCAACAGTATGTGTATGCTCCTAATTCTGAGCAAAAGCTTAATGTCACACATGCACAAACGTATTAGCATGTGCAGGAAGCACACGCTAATATGCATGTGCACACTTATGGGCACTGGTGTCAAATGGCCTATTTAACCACTTGCCAACCAGCTGCCACAGTTTTACTGCAGCAGAATGGCACGGCTGGGAGAAACAACGTTATGTAACGTCACTTCGCCCTGTGGCCACTAGGGGCGTGACCGCTGCTCGCCCCCTGAGCCGATGCGAGTGCCTGGCGGTTGTGATCACCGCTGGCCTCCCGCGATCACTGCTGAGACACCGAGAACCGGGATCTGTGTGTGTAAACACACAGTTTTTGGTTCTCTGAGGGTGACTGATTGTCTGTTCATACAGAGTATGAACAGCGATCTGTCATCTCCCCTAGACAGTCCCCTCCCCCCTTCAGTTAGAACACAGAGAGGGAACACAATTAACCCCTTGATCGCCCCCTAGTGTTAACCCCTTCCCTGCCAGTGACATTTTTACAGTAATCAGTGCATTTTTATAGCAGGGATCGCTGTATAAATGCCAATGGTCCCAAAAATGTGTCAAAAGTGTCCGATGTGTTCGCCATAATGTCGCAGTCCCGATAAAAATTGAAGATCGCCGCCATTACTAGTAAAAAAAAAAAATATAATAAAAATGCCATAAAACTATCCCTATTTTGTAGACGCTATAACTTTTGCGCAAACCAATCAATATACGATTACTGCAATTTTTTTTTTTTACCAAAAATATGTAGAAGAATACATTTCGGCCTAAACTGAGGGAAAAAGGTGTTTTTTTTATATATTTTTGGGGGATATTTATTATAGCAAAAAGTAAAAAATATTGTGTTTTCTACAAAATTTTCACTTTTTTTTTGTTTATAGCGCAAAAATAAAAACCGCAGAGGTGATTAAATACCACCAAAAGAAAGCTCTATTTATGGGAAAAAAAGGACGTCAATTTTGTTTGGGTGCAACGTCGCACGACCGCGCAATTGTCAGTGAAAGCGACGCAGTGCCGAATCGCAAAAAGTGCTCTGGTCAGGAAGGGGGTAAAATCTTCTGGGGCTGAAGTGGTTAAGCTGGACTCTGACATGGATGGGTTGCTAAGTGGTCTTCAGATAGTTTCTGCTTTACCTGAGCCTTGACCTGCCATACTTTCTTACCTGTGTACAACTCAGCTTGCCCCTGACCTGTCCTTGGATTTCTGCCTACCTGCTGTGACCTCAGCTTGTACTCAGACTCTGCTCCTGTCTTGCATTCCTGTACCTCGCTGCCCGGCTGTGTACTGATCCTGGCTTGCCTGATGTTCCTGTACCTCGCTGCCCGGCTGTGTACTGATCCTGGCTTGCCTGATGTTCCTGTACCTCGCTGTCTGGTTGTTGATAACCTTTTGGCTTGTGTCCTGGCTACACTCCTGTCTGCCAATCAAGTGTCACCATGTTCCAGTTCCTGGTTCCTGCCTAGTGATCTACAGTCATCTGCTTCCAAGCTAGCGCTACCTTCTACACCAGCCCTTGTGCCACTCTGTGCCCTCACACTTCTTGTCATCATTACCAGGAGTGTTGGACAAGAGGTGCAAGAGAAGCCCTCTCTCCAGCTCGATCTCCAACAGGTACATGCTAATGCCCCATACACACGGTCAGACATTCCGACCACAAAATCCGTCGGATTTTGTCCGAAACTTGTGTTGCATACACACAGTTGCACAAAGTTGTCGGAAAATCCGATGGCTCGGAACGAGGCGACGTACAAAACGTACAACGGGACTACGTAGTAGACATGTGCAATTCGTTTCGTTTTTCGTTTTTTTCCGTTATTTTCGTTCATTCGTTATCGTACGAATGAATGAACGATTCGCAAAAATTTTTTATGAATAACGAATCGTTCGAATCGAAGAATCCGAAAACAACGAAAATCCGAAAAAAACTAATTAGAAACAACGAATGTACGAAAGAAGAAAATCCGAAAAACAAATACAGGAACAACAAAAATCAAAATGAACGAAAAAATTCGTACATTCGTAACTTTTTTTTTCTTGTTGAATTGGTAATTTTCCGTGTCCCTTACAATGGCGCTGCTTAACGTGCCTCGAATGGATTGAACGAAAAAATTCGTACATTCCTAACTTTTTTTTTTTTTTTTTTCGATTCGTAATTTTCCGTGTCTCTTACAATGGCGCTGCTTAACGTGCTTCGAATGGACTGAACAAAAAAATTCGTACATTCGTAACTTTTTTTTTTCGATTCGTAATTTTCCGTGTCTCTTAAAATGTAATAATAGCATACACATTACATAAAATTATGAATTATGCTCCGATTACGAATCTACGAATGTTACGAATGTACGAATAAATACGAATGCGTCCGAATTTCGAATAAACGAATAAACGAAAATTAAACTAACGGAAAAACGAATCAACGAAAAAATAACTCTTACGAAAATACGAATCGTTACGAATACGAACACCGACGACTTACGAATTTACGAATCGTTACGAATACGAACACCGACGACTTACGAATTTACGAATCGTTACGAATACGAACACCGACGACTTACGAATTTACGAATCGTTACGAATACGAACACCGACGACTTACGAATTTACGAATCGTTACGAATACGAACACCGACGACTTACGAATTTACGAATCGTTACGAATACGAACACCGACGACTTACGAATTTACGAATCGTTACGAATACGAACACCGACGACTTACGAATTTACGAATCATTACGAATCAACGGAAACGAAAAAAACGAAACAAAAATAAACAAATTTTTTTTTTGTTGTGCACATGCCTACTACGTAGAGGCCAGTAGCCAATAGCTTTCGCATCCAATTTTTTTCTGAGCATGCATGGCACTTTGGATGTTGGAATTTTCTACACACGATCGGCAAAAGTCCGATCAGATTTTGTTGTCGGAAAATTTTAGATCCTGCTCTCAAATTTTTTCAGACGGAAAAAGTCCAATAGAGCCCACACACGATCGGATTTTCCGACAGCATAATCCGATCTGACTTTTTCCGTCAGAATGTCCGACCGTGTGTACGGGGCATAAGTGTGTGAATTCAGATCACTGCTCCCTGTTTTGTGCTGCTGAGACATGCAGACAGATTCTGTGTAAATTTTGTGTGTGTTGCAAAAAGCTGTAGGGGACAGATTGCTGCAGATAAACAGGTAAAACATATGTAGGAGGATTTGTTTCACCTGAAGCCAGCCACTTCACTGGGTATATGTAATGATTTACAACCACTTTAATAAAGGACAGGGATATCTGCATCTGGATTTATACTGTATGATGTTTAATGAACAATACATATTGCTCTCTGTGCTGTAACCACCTCACTCGAACTCAAGAAGTATTAGTTTGCTATCTTGTTATCTCATACACTTTACCAACCATTCAGTGTCCACCACCCCTCTCTGCCTCCACTGGCTTTCCATTGCCCAACAAATAAAATTCAAAGCACTGTTAATAACATACAAAGCCATTTTCAACTCTGCCCCGAGCTACATCACCAATCTTGTCTCTAAATATCACCCAAGCCGTCCTCTCCGCTCCTTCCAAGACCTCCTACTCTCTAGTTTCCTTGTTTCCTCTTTCCATGCTCATCTCCAGGACTTCTCCATAGCCTCTCCCATCCTCTGGAACTCACTACCCCAATACATTTTGGCCTAAATATATAAGGGAAATTCAATTTTTTTAAATGTTTAATAGATTTATAAAGTAGAAAATATTGTTTTTTTTTTTCAAAATTTTTGTTTTTTAATAATTTATATAATTAAAAAAAAAAACTCAGTGGTGATCAAATACCACCAGAAGAAATCCTTATTTGTGTGAAAAAAATGATATAAAGTTCATTTGGGTACAGAATTGCAGAACTTTCTGGAGCTAAAGTGGTTAAAGTGATTGTAAGGGTTTGTTTTTGTTTTTTTTAAATAAGTCATACTTATCTCCACTGTGCAGGTCGTTTTGCAGAGTGACCCCAAACCTTGTCTTCTAGGGTCCCCCGGCGGCTCTCGCGGCTCCTCCCCACATCAGATAACCTCCTGGGAGAAGCGCTCTCCCGGGGGGGGTTACCTTGCGTCCATAGCCGCCGAATATATGACTCAGCCCTGCCCCACGGCGCCAGTGTCATTGGATTTGATTGACAGCAGCGGGAGCCAATGGCTGTGCTGCTATCAATCTATCCAATCAGGACACGAGACACCGGCCGGAGCTGGTGTGCTCGTTCCCGTCGTGCAAATTTCGGGGCACAAGTATAATGCCCCGTACACACGGTCGGATTTTCCGACGGAAAATGTCCTATCGGACAATGTTGTCACAAATTCCGACCGTGTGTAGGCTCCATCGGACTTTTTCCGTCGGATTTTCCGACGGACAAAGTTTTATCTCCTGCTCTCAAATTTTCCGACAGCAAAGTCCGATCTGACTTTTTCCGATCGTGTGTAGCGAATTCCGACGAACAAAGTGCCACGCATGCTCAGATCAAATTACAAGACCAAAGCTATTGGCTACTAACCTCTACGTAGTTCCGTCTTACGCAACGAACGTCACCACGTTCAGAATGATCGGATTTTCCGACAACTTTGTCCGACCGTGTGTACGCAACACCAGTTTCGGACAAAATCCGTCGGAAAAAATTTGACGGATTTTGTGGTCGGAATTTCCGACCGTGTGTATGGGGCATAAGGGGGACTCAGGGGCACTGCTGCATTAAATAAAGTTTTTCACTTTAAAGAGGAAGTAAACCCTCGTTTACAACTTTAGGTTACAGGTAAGCCTATATTAAGGCTTACCTGTAGCTAACAAGGATATCTCCTAAATCTGCACGGTTTAGGAGATATCCCTGTATTTACATGTGCCGACGTCATGCGGCACATGCGCACTTGCGACAACTGAAGCAACGGCGCTATATGCCGATGCTTCAGTTGTTACTATGCCGCTCTTGTGCGCATGCGCGTGACGTCATCGCGGCTCCGGCAAATCACAGCGCCGGAGCCGTGATACCCGGAAGTCACTCCGGGAGAAGATGTCGGCGGTTGGAGGGGGAGAAGAGGACCGATGCCGAGGCTTCGATCTCAGGTAAGTGATACATAATTAGCTAGTATGCTATGCATACTAGCCAATTATGCCTTTGTCTTGCAGGTTTTTTTTTTTTTTTCATTTTACTTAAGAGGGTTTACTTCCTCTTTAATGCATAGAATGTATTAAGGTGAAAACGGCGAAGGTTTACAACCCCTTTAAAGAATAAAACTCTCTTTTATCCTCTTTTATTGAGGTTGTTGCAAAACTCAAATTCACGTTTCTGCAAATTTGGCAAACAGATCAGTGCGATTTTCTTTTTTTCATGTTATACTACATTGCACAAGAACTGAGATTCCGTAGTGTTTTCAATAAAAAATGTACCTGCCTCTGACGTCCGGACAAGCATATGGCAGAAATACAGGTTAGCTGTCTCTACATCGCAATCCACTAAAATGATATTACTCCCAGATGTCATTGCTGAGATGCCTTTATTTAATAGCATTTATTTATTTCATCTGCTGCTGATTCCAGATACCCACCTGTGGATTCAAAAGGTATTACAACATTAGATTTGTATATTCAAATTTCCTGTGCTCCTTCACCCATCTTCAGGAATTATATATAATACCAAGATCACATCTCTTTAGATACAGTACTTTCAGGTAGTCATGGTGTAAACCAACATGTTCATGGAAATGTATTTACATTCAGTTTAGTTTTGATATCATTTTTTTTTAGATGTCATGCTATTCAGTACTGTGCTATTTCAACTGGCAATTGTGCGGTCATGCAACACTGTACCCAAATGAAGTTTATAGACCGTATTTATCGGCACATAACACACACTTTTTTCCCCTTAAAATCAGGGGAAAATCAGGGGTGCGTGTTATACGCCGATCCCCCACCGATCCCCTGCCGTTTTTCAGCCGCCTTCGGCCCCTCTCAGCGGCTTTCGATAGCCACCTTCGGCCTTCTCTGCAGCTTTTGGCTGTCTTCGGCCCTTCTTGGCAACTTTCAGCCGTTCTCGGCCGCCATCTGCCTTTCTCGGACGCTTTCGGCCTCTTTCGGCCGTTCTCGGCGGCCGAAAGCTGCCAAGAAAGGCCGAAGGCAGCCGAGAAAGACCAAATGCAGCCGAGAAAGACCGAAGGTGGCCAAGAACAGCCGAAAGCTGCGAGAACGGCCAATGGTGCCAATTTTAAATACTGCAGTGACACTGATATGTCATTGCAGTTTAACTGCAGTCTGGGCAAGGCTGCAAATGAAACTAAGAAGGCTGCAAATGACACCGAGAAGGCTGCAAGGCTGCAAATGACACCGAGAAGGCTGCAAGGCTGCAAATGACACTGACAAGCATGCAGATGGACACTGTGCAAGGCTGCATCGATGGGCATTTAAATGTAATTTTTTTTCCTTTAAAAAGTTATTTTCCTTAAAATTTCCTCCTAAACTTGGGGTGCGTGTCATATGCCAATAAATAGGGTACTTTTTTTTCCACACAAATAGAGCTGGTGGTATTTGATCACCATTGGGTTTTTTATTTTTTATATAAATGAAAAAAATACAATAAAAAAAAAAAAAAAAAAATATATATATATATATATATATATATATATATATATATATATATATATATATATACAATAAACTGCATTAGAACTAAGTATCTTGCAGCTACAAATAATAACTACAAATAATACATATGCACAAATCTGATAAACATAATCAATTTTAAAGTGTTGTTTTTTTTTCTAAAATAACAAACATGTTATACTTACCTGCTCTGTGTAATGGTTTAGCACAGAGCAGCCCCGATCCTCCACTTCTCTGGTCCCGTACCGACACCTACCTCCTGTCCGATGCCCCTACAGCAAGCAGTTTGCTCTGGGGGCACCCAAGCAGACACGCTCCCGAGCCGCTGCTCTGTGTGTCCATACACACATGGAGCTGCGGCTCGGCCCCACCCCCTCTGTCTCCTGATTGGCTCACTGGCTGTGATTGACAGCAGTGAGAGCCAATGGCTCCCACTGCTGCCAAAAGCCAATCAGGAGTGTGAGTCCCCAGAGAGCCAAGGCTCTCATGTCCATCGCTGGGTTGAGAGGGGGCTCAGATAATTTTTTGGCGGGGCTGCTGCTCACAGATGTTTTTTTTACCTTCATGCATAGAATGCATGAAAGTCAAACAAATCTTGTGCCTTTACACCCACATTAATTCATTAATTTTTGCTTTACAAACACAAGTATGTTATATTTGTAATAGCTTAAAGTAAACCTGTGGCCAGGTTATAGACATATAAGTATTTTCATATCTTTAAAGTAAAATAACTTTAAAACAAGTTCCAGTGACCTAAGCAGCTGCAGGCACTGTGGAGCAATTTATCCTCAAACTTCACAGAAGAAGAGTTGTTTAATTTCTTGACAGGTCAGCTCACTCAGCTCTCCTCTTACCAGAGCACCTTACCTGTGTTTACATTAGACATGCGTCTGGATGATTTCTAAGTGAATCCTGTATTGGAGAGTTGAACAGCTGAGTCACTGCTGGGAGGGGGAAGCAGAATGCTGAGCTGCTGAATCACTGCTGTGAAGGGGGAGACGGTTAAGCCTAGCTGCTTAGACACTGCTGAGAGGGGGAAACAATGGGAGTTGAGCTGTGCTGAGTCACTGATGGGAGGAAAGATCAAGGGAGCTGAGCTGCTGGGTCACTGCTGGGAGAGGGAGCAGGGGGAGCTAAGCTGCTGAGTCACTGATGGGATGGGAGCTGAACTTTGGAAAGAATAATGATTTCCAATTTTCTGTTGTAAATTTTTAAGATTCATTTCTCAACAGTGCGTGTGGATACAAAGTTTTGATGTAGGGCTTGTTTTATTATTATTATTATTATTATTATTATTTCTATTATTGTTTTTATTCAGGATTTATAAGGTTTACAAATTGGAGAACGCAGTACAGTTACAATATAATTCAAGAGGACCCTGCTAATTAGAGCTAACAGTATAAAAGGGAGGGTCAAGTGATACCGAAGGTAATAACTGTTAGGGATCAGCTGATGGAGAAAGTAAAAGAACAGTTTGTGAGTTAGGGGCAGGATAGGCCTCCCTGAAGAGATGGGCTTTCAGGGATTTCCTAAAAGTGGACAGAATAGGATTCAGTTAAACTGGTTGAGGTAAGGAGTTCCAGAGGATGGAAGAGGCTCTGGAGAAGTCCTAGATGAGTGCATGGGAGGGAGTGACAAGGGAGCTAGGGAGCAGGAGGTCTTGGAAGGATGGAAGAGAATGGTTCTGTTGGCATTTTGAGAGAAGGTTGTTGATGTAGCTGGGGGAAGAGTTGTGAATGGCTTTGTACATTGTTGTTAGCATTTTCAATTTCATTCATTGGGTGAACACAAACCAATGGAGGGATTGGCAGAGAGGGGTAGCAGCCACTGAACAGTTGGCAAGGGGGATAAGTCTGGCAGCAGCATTCGTGATGGGTTGAAAAGGGGAAAGTCTGTGTAGAGTTTGGACAATGAGGAGAGAGTTGCAATAGTTGAGGCAAAAGATAACCAAGGAATTAATTAGTAGCTTTTCGTATCATTGGTTAAAAGGAGCTGTATTTTGGAATGTTATGGAGATTAAGGTGGCACTATTTGAACAGTGAGTCCAGGATTACACCTAGCAACCTGGTATGCAAGGACAGAAGGATGCTTGTGCCTTGATCTTGATGGAGAAGTCAGGGGAGGGGGCACAAGGGGGAGGAAATATTAGGAGCTCGGTTTTGGAAAGACTGGGTTTTATTTATTGTTCTTTAAAATGTAGCCTGTACCTAACTGGCAGGAGCAGCTGCAGTCTCACTCTGCTGCTGTAGCTTCCGTGCATGTGTATCCACAAAAGACTTCCACATAGATACAGCCAGTGTTATTTCTGCCTTCATCCACTATATGGTGACCAGGGAACATGGAGTACAAGAGAGGCTCGGAGGACAATTGTGGAAGAATGTGAGATGTATAGTTTACAAAAGAGACTCTTCTCTACAGGTTGGCTGAAAAACTACAATTCCCGAGAGAGAGAGAGGGGTAGCAGAGTCTCTTTCTGTGGGGAGACCAGCATGAGTGACCGCTGGCCAAGCATGCACTGCAGCCCAACAGAGAGACAAACCTGCTGGGTAGGAACACTTTCATTTTGCATGCACCCTACACAGAGCACTCCAATGCAAGATTTGGTCCGCAACAAGCTGGCCAGCAGAAAGTTTAGTACACGTGGACTACTGACTGCTGACTTTCTGCAGTAACCACCTATAGGTCCCCTCCACTCCTCCTTAGTTAGGCAACCCTGTGTAGGTCCAAAAAAGACGTGGCAGACGTCCATTGTTTTCAAGCTGCTAATTATTCCAGTTAGTTACTAAAATATTTCTGTTTGTTGACATTTGTTTGTTAACTGCTGTGTTATAACCTTTTATGGTGAACCCATTTTAGTATAACCGCTCCTTCCATATATATATTACTGTAAAATCTCTCCTTATCTACAACAATCACAATATACTTGGCTAATACTTAAGCGGGTCTGCATCGATTTCTGGTGTGTATTTGTTGTTGTATTTTGTTGTATTTGGGGGTATTTATACACACAAAGATACACTACATCTATATCCTCAGCCCAACCAGGTGTGTCAGCGAGTACAGAGCTGTTTTGTGGGCACAAGAACAGAGGGCCAGACACATTAGGCGGCTCCTTTAGGGGTAAGCACTACACATGGGGGCTGGTCCGGGATTTCCCAGTTCAGTGACTGAACAACGGAGACAACGTGCCAGAGAGTCAGTATGGATCCTACTGCTGCTACCCAACGGTGTAGGGAGCAAAATGGCTGGTTGGAGTAGAGCATGGTGAAGGGACTCCTGGACAGAAGAACAGACCCACCAAGCAGTGATTGCACCAGTTCCTGATCAGTGAGTGTTCATACTGGACATGAAAATGGATCAAGCTGCTTCTCACATCTATTGACTGTTCAAGTGGAGGAAGGGAATTCCTGCCTGTTTCTGGGGGATTAGCCTACAGTTTATTTATGACTCCTTAGGCCAAAGCTCTGAAGAATCCGTGTCAACAGCCCTAAGGTATTCAGAAATGCTGGTGCTTGTGCCACAGCTTTAGTAGAAAGTGACTCCAGCTCATTTTCTGACACACCTTGGTAGGAAGTTCCATTGGCTGAATTGTTTGATAGAAAATGGTTTATAAGATAAATCTATTTCTATTATATCTGTGCAATGTACTGCTTAGTTTATCAATCTCTTGTGTTATGTTATATTATGTTGACACTTGCCATTTTCTTGCTAGACTCAGTCCCTTCTTTGGGGGACTAAATACTTTTGGTAGAGGAGTGTGTAGCCCAGTACTTAACTGGGAGGAGAAGAGCAGCTTAAGTCTCACACTCCTGCTTCTGTGTGTGTATCCACAAAAGACTTATGCCCTGTACACACGGTCGGACATTCCGACCACAAAATCCGTCTGATTTTTTCAGACGGATTTTATCCGAAACTTGTCTTGCATACACACGCTCACACAAAGTTGTCGGAAAATCCGATCCTTTGTAACGAGGTGACGTACAAAATGTACAACGGGACTACGTAGAGGCCAGTAGCCAATAGCTTTCATCTCCAAATTTTTTCTGAGCATGCTTGTGCGTCGGAATTCTCTACACACGAGCGGAAAAAGTATTTTAGGATTTTGTTGTCGGAAAATTTTAGAAAATGCTCTCAAATTTTTTCCGTCGGAAATTCCGACTGAAAAAGTCCGATAGAGCCCACACACGATCGGATTTTCCGACAACATAAACCCATCTGACTTTTTCCGTCGGAATGTCTGACCGTGTGTACGGGGCATTACACAATGTAGATATGTAGAGATACTCACACTGTCCCTTGAATCCTGCTGCCTTGTTTAAGACTGCTGTTCAGGCTTCCTGTTGTACAGATTCTTCCCATGCTAGCCCTACCCCCTAGAGAGGTGCTGGATTTTTGGGACCATCTATTCCTGCACAGCCAGGCAACATGCATTTTCCACCTTCCACACAGAGTCAGTAACCAGTCTGTGGGCTTGTTTTTGTTGTTTTATTGAGGGAAAACAACTTAGATAGGGATGAGGGATTGTGGGATGCCCAGCTTGAATTTGGTAGAACAACTTAAGGACAAACTTCCTTCTCTATGTACACAAAAATGGATCCAGGACTGTACTCCCTCTGTAATATTGCCAGTCTCTAATGGATTAGTAGCAAAGTTCCTCTTTCAGGAGCTCTATGTCCCCTTGGTGAAACTCTCAAAGTCACAAACTTGCAGGGGCTCTACGTTTCCTTGGTGAAACTTACAAAATCCCAACACTTGCAGAAAATACCCGCCCACCTGGTGGCCTTGAAAAGTGTCCCAGAGCAAGGGATTTAGGTTAGCTCTGATGCTGTTCCAACAAAAGCTTGTTAAATATTGCATCTGGCAGCCTCCTTCCTTATTGGCCCTGGGTTTGATATGTAGAGATACTCACACTGTCCCTTGAATCCTGCTGCCTTGTTTAAGACTGCTGTTCAGGCTTCCTGTTGTACAGATTCTTCCCATGCTAGACAGGGTGTCTTCTGGATGAGACTGAAGGGTGGGGAAGGTCCCTCTTTTCAGCTTCCTCTCCATCCTTCCTCAGCTCCTGTCTGGAGGCAGAGCCCCCCCAGCCCCGGGGTCCCCTCCCAGGCCTCACGATCCTCAGAATTCCATCTTCCACCCAACAACAACAACCCTGACTGGCCAGGCTCTTAAACCTTTATGGGCCAGTCTTATCACCCTGCCAGGCCTTCTATGTGGGGATTGGTCAAAACTCCCATCAATGTTTGGACCCTGCCTCTTTACCTCTGCCCACTAGTTTTTAGAAGTTTCCATGGACCTCCAGAACCAGGGGGAGGCGATAGAGGCCTGCTCTGCAGAGCCTTCCAGCCTGACCTTAAGCTGGACCCACAATAATTACCCAGACTCACTAAACTATTGTCTATATAGTCAGCATTAATTTACATAACCAGACTATACAAGAGAGGATGCTACATATATATATATATTCCTGTAAAATCTCCTTGCTTACACCAATCACTATATACTTGGCTAATACTTAAACAGGCAGGGCCGGCCTTACCATGGGTCCCGGTGTGTCCATGGTATCCAGGCAGCAGATCAAGCTCCACCTCTATATATCCCTCTGTCGCCGGCCTCCAGAAATGCAGTGTGAGTGTGACAAGTATGCTATTGCCACCTGCCCGCCCACTACCCGGTAATGGCATAGCTGAGCTGAGTGTCAGGGCACCAATGCGATGGCTGGTGGGCACTGATGACAGTGCACTGATGGGCACGGATGGGATTGCACTGATGAGGCTGCACTGATGGGCACTGATAGCCTGCACCGGTGGACACTGATAGGCTGCACTGATGGTTACTGATAGGCTGCACTGGTGGGCACTGATGAGGTAGAACTGTTAATCTGCAGTGATAAGCTGCACTGATTAGGGGGCATTGATGAGGTGGCTTATAGGCTGCACCGGTGGCACTGATGGACACTGATAGGCTGCACTGGTGGACACTGATGAGGTGGCACTGATGGGCATTGATGAGGCTGCACTGATGAGGTGGCAGTGATGGACACTGATGGGCAGTGATAGGCTGTACTGGTGGGCACTGTTGAGGTGGCACTGATGTACACTGATGGGCTGCACTGGTGGGCACTGATGAGGTGGCACTGATGGACACTGATAGGCTGCACTAATGGGCACTGATGAGGTGGCACTGATGGACCCTGATAGGCTGCACTGGAGGATACAGATGAGGTGGCTCTGATGGACATTGATGAGGCTGCACTGATGAGGTGGTAGTGATGGACACTGATGGGCTGCACTGGTGGGCACTGATGAGATGGCACTGATGGACATTGATGGGACCATTGACTTTTATACAGCGATCAGAGCTAAATATTGCCACTGATTACTGTATAAATGTCACTGGCAGGGAAGGGGTTAAGTGTACCCTAGGGTGGTGTTTCTAACTGTGGGGGGAGTTTACTGACTGGGAGTAGAAAAAGATTGCTGTTCCTATTCACTAGGAACAGCAGATCTCTCTCTACTTCCCTGACAGAATGGGGATCTGTCTGTTTACATTGACAGATCCCTGTTCTGGCTCTCTGAGGACTGATCGCGGGTCATCGACGGACATCGTGGCCACCGACCACATGCATTGGCTGCAGCAATGCACTGCGGGTGCTCCCTCTAGAGCCTTTAAAGCAGCCGTCGTACAGCTACGGCGATTCGCGCAGGGGAGCCAGCCCGCCACAGTATAACGACAGCGGCTGGTCGGCAAGTAGTTAAAGCAACCTTGTAACGCAAAAAATTGATCCTCTGTTTAATCCCTTATTATCCCTTTAATTTACTCTAATCAGCCTTATTAACTCCTTATTCTCCTTCTCCATTTAATTATTATTTTCCTGCAGAATTTTATTTTTTTATTCACTTCTGTTTTATAAACTATTAATTAAAACTTTTTTTTTGTTTGCGTTGATCATTAATATTTTTACAGCTTTAACATATATTCACACGTTTCGCATTGAAAAAAGCGCAACATTTTAAAAAAAAAATGTATTTCATTTGTAAATAACTTTTCAATGCTTTGTACCTGAAGTGTAAACAAAAAAGTTGCGGTAGGTATTGGAAATTGGTATCGGTGAGTACTAAAAAAAAGTATCGGTACTCGTAGTTGTAAACAATAAAAATGGTATTGGTGCATCCCTAGAAAATACAGACTGTTACCAATGCCATCTAAATTAACTGTTTTCTTTCCAAAAGAATGATTATTTTGGCAAATGGTCCTCAATGTATACTGAATAGATTGTATGGTAACAGTTTGTGAATGTTTGACTGAATTCTTTTGTACCACCAATTATGTTCATGTTATGCAAATAAATTGTAAAAATGTGTTCTTCAATTTGTACAATACATATGAATTAAATTGTAATTCATTATATTCAATTTAAAATACGCCAAAGAATAAAGACACTTTTATATGCAGACAAATCTAGCAAGTTTGTGAATGTCACCCTTGACATCTTCCTTGTTCCCACAGTCCTTTTATAGTTGCAGTGTAGTCTGAAGAGGTTCATAACAAGTTCATATTGTCTTCTTTTGCCTGAAATTTATGTCTGTAATTAAAGGATTCTGTGCATTTGTTACATCAAAAAAGTATCATTAGCATCAACAGGGTTGCAAAGATAAGTAGGGAGCATGGAAACCAACGTGATGCCAGAGATGTCTTCTTTTAATGCTAAAAACCTAAAAAAAACATTGCACTCTTTTCTTTCTACTCTATCACCTTATATATCCTATTCTTTCTACCCTATGTGCATGATTCCAGTTAATTAACTTAGAGCGAAAGTTAACTTTTAATCCACAAAATAACGAGTAGTAACAAAATGTATTTACTTTTCTATATTTATTAAAAGTGAGCCTTTGTTTTGTGTAAACTAAGGCCCCTTTCACACCGGGGCGGGGAGCCGCGGTGACGGTAAAGCAGCACTATATTTAGCGCTGCTTTACCGTCGTTTTAACCACGGTATTCGGCCGCTCGCGGTGCGGTTTTATCCCCCGCGAGCGGCCGAAAAGGGGTTAAACACCCCCCGCAGAGCGCCGCCGTAGCGGCGCTTTGCGGCGGTATTACCGCGGTTTCACCGCGGTGTCCCATTCTATTCAATGGGAAGGAGCGGTATAGGAGCGGTGAACACACCGCTCCTATCCCGCTCCAAAGATGCAGCTAGCAGGACTTTTTTTGTCATCCTGCTAACGCACCGCTCCAGTGTGAAAGCCCGCCGGCTTTCACACTGGAGTTAAAGGGGCAGGATTTTTTCATGCGGTGAACAGGCGCTATTTTTAGCGCTGCACCGCATGAAAAACGCCTAGGTGTGAAAGGGGCCTAAAGGTAATAGATGTTTACCATAATTGTGCAGATTCACTCTACAAATGTGCCTCTAACATCAACATCGAGTTCCGCTTAGAAAAACAAAAATTTAAAGTCAGCAGATACAAATACTGCAGCTGTTGACTTTTAAAAATCGGACACTTACCTGTCCCAGGGTCCAGCGATGCGGGGGGATCGAAGCCATGCTCGTCTCCCCCTCCGCTCGGCGGCGCCGGCATTGTCACTGTGGGCGATCGGCTGTGGCTTCACAGACGGACATGCACTGCTTATGCACGAGCTGACCGTGACTGGCCAGGCAATCATCTGGGACCTGTGACCTGTCCCCGATGATTGCCGAGAGGGAGGGGGGAGAGGTTAACTTGCTTCCGGCACCGCGGTGCACCGGGAGAAAGTGGGAGCTGGATGCCTCTAAAAAGAGGGTATCTGCTCCCCCCCCCCCCAAAAAATGACATGCCAAACGTGGCATTACAGGGGGTCACCTTCCCTTAAAGCGGAAGTTCCATTTTTGGGTGGAACTCCGCTTTAAGTTTCAATCCATGTGAGGGCCATGTTTTGCACAGGATGCACATTTGTTCTATGCATCCATGTGCAGGCAGTCCCATTTATGTCAGTTGGAATGCTGCATTTGCATGGACAGTGTGTGCTCAGGGACATGCACCTACAGCCACACGGATGTCAGAATGGGAGCAGCGGCTGTGTCTGTGCAGATGCTGCGTGTGAGCGGGGCCACCTCTTTGTGCCAGAGGTGCCCACTACTCCCTCCATGGGGCCCACCCAGCAAGTTTAGAAGATATTTACAGTACCTATAGGTAAGCCTTATTATAGGCTTACCTGTAGGTACAATTAAAAAGGAAGACTTTACTTCCTCTTTAAAGTGTAAGTAAACCCCCCTATCGTTTTCAGCCAAGGAAGTTGCCATCTTTGCCTCTGTTTAATCTACAACTGCCATGATGCTGCACGTGTGATCAGTTATGACACCAGCCATTGGATGGTTTGACAGTTTGGTTGAGAACACAACCAATGGGAGTGTTACATTTCCGGCAGGTGCTGTAAATGAAACTGTTTTATGGATGGGTTTACGTCCTTTTTAAGCATGGTTTTTATTGTGCAATTGTGATCTGTTGTAAAGATTTCTCTCTACTTCCTGTCCCAAACACACAACATGAAGTTGGTGGAAATCCCTCCAAAGTGAGGCAAAGTTGAAATTTTTGTACAGTTGTCTCTGAATGTTTGTATCCATGGAATGATTTCTCTGTGCTTCCAGTTTGGATTCATTTTATATTTTCCCTTACCAACCATGACATAACAGTGGTCATCAAGACAAACAAAGAGGGTGGATCTCCCAAATAAAAACCTCCATCCCTTCTACATTCTACCCATAACCCCTCCCTCCCGGCAGTCTTCTGGGACATGCCACAGATCCCAGAAGACTGCAGGACCATTCATAAAGCACAGCACAGCTCGCACATGTGCAGTGGGCTGCTAGCTGTGAAGCCGAAAGCAGTATAGCTGGCTGTCTAGCAGTAAGGATACTGGCACCGGGAACTCAGTGAAGAACTAGCCCAGGTGAAGACGACTCTGGAACCCTGGACAGATAAGTGTCCTTTTATTAAAAGTCAGCAGCTACAGGATTAGTAGTTCTGACTTTTATTTTATTTTTTTGTGAAGAGTAAAGGTCCGCTTTAAGGGTGCTTTCACACTGGGGCGTTTTTTCAGGAACTACAGCGCTAAAAATAGCGCCTGTGTAGCTCCTGAAAAAAGCGGTTCTTTCACTCCAGTGTGAAAGCCGGATGGCTTTTACACTGGAGCGGTGCGCTAGCAGGACGGTATTCACCGCTCCTATACCGCTCCTACCCATTGAAATCAATGGGACACCGCGGGGATACCGCTGGCAAAGCTCCGCTGCTAAAACGACGGTAAAGCAGCGCTAAATATATCGCTGCTTTACCATTGCCGCCCGCACCGCCCCAGTGTGAAGCAGGCCTAAGAGCTGGTACTGACTTGACTTAAAGCGACCCTTGTCAATGGATAAAAAATATGAAGTAGAAGAACCCTGGAAAAATAGATGCAGGGCCGATCCTAGGGTCACCGACGCCTGGGTGCAGAAATATTTCTTGCTCCCCACATGGGTGTGGTCATCTTACTAACTCCTCCCTGTTACATATGTTTCTATGGCAACGACTCAAACACAGAGCTGCTCCTCTAATGAGTCTTCATTACCCTGGGATCCTCCCATGATCTCTTAACAAACAAATTACAGAAAGAGAGTACACTAATAGGACTAAGAGGGGGGGGGGTCTCTCTGATGGACACAGAGAGGGCTTCTGTTAGAGAGTCTGGTAGAAAGAGCCCCCAGACATACTACAGGAGGCGATCAGAGACTGCAAACATGATACAAGAGATGGTCAGAGACTGAAAACACACTACAGGAGATGGTCAGAGACTGCAGACATAGTACAGGAGATGGTCAGAGATTGCCGGCATGAAACAAGAGATGCTCAGAGACTGCAGAAATGATACAAGAGATGGTCAGAGACTGCAGACATAGTACAGAAGATGGTCAGAGATTTGAGACATGATACAAGAGATGGACAGAGACTCCAGACATGACACAAGAGATGGTCAGAGACTCCAGACATGATACAAGAGATGGTCAGAGACTGCAGACATGATACAGGAAATGGTCGGAGACTGCAAACATACTACAGGAGATGGCCAGTGACTGCAGACATAATATGATCAAGGTTGGTCAGAGACTGCAGATATGATACAAGAGATGGTCAGACTGCTGAAATGATACAAGATATCAATCCATAAAATCCAGCCTACCAGTGCCCACCAAATTCAGCCTACCAGTGCCCACCAACTGCAGCCTACCAGTGCCCACCAATTGCAACCCCTCAGTGCCCCTGGATCACACAGAGCGGCGACGATCTCCTGCTGTCACAGAGCTTGGATTTGAATCTCCCGGGAGGCCACTGTAACAAAGTCCCGCCTCCTAGACCAGCTCCCGGCTTCAATGATACACATCACACTGATTAAATTTTACTGCGTTGGATCAGTATTCCGTCTATATCACAGGAGGCGGGACTTTGTTACAGTGCTGCCGGGCATTTCAGACTAAAGCGCGTGCAGTGTGTGAGACACACTCAAGCAGTGGCATTACTAGGGTTGGTGTCACCTGGTGAGGCCAGCGGCCACCAGGAACCACAGGTCAGTGGCCAGCAGGACCCACAGATCATGGGCAGCTCCCAGTGGAGGGGGGAATGGATAGGATGATCATGACCCCAGCGATGGGCCGATGGCAGCTGCCAGCTCAGCAGGACAGGTCCTCCTTCTTGCAAATTGCATGGCCTCCTCCATCTGCGGCGCCTGGGTGTGTTGCACCCTGCACACCCTCCCAGGATCGACCCTGAATAGATGCTAAATGCCTACTTCATGGGCAGTACAAACAAGCTTCAGTTGGGTCCAAACACAGGTTTAGAATGAACTTTGCATGTTTGGGCATTCGTCCTTTAAATTCATACGCAGCACTTCTAGTAAATTCGTCAGGAGTCAAACTTAATATATAGGAGCAAGGGTTTTCTCCCACTACTATATATGACAACATAGATGTAAATAGCTTAGTTGTTAGTGTAAGAAAATGTTAGCTTGGCTGAGAGCTAGGCTTGGGCTGAATCTGGGTCATGGTTCAGTGTGGTAGGCTGGATGATCTGGCAGCTCTCTCTGGCACTTCCCCCTGGTCTGGAAGTTGGTAGAAACTTCCAGAACTGGAGGGTTGGAGTAAGGAGGTGCTGCCTTGCATATTTTGAGGTCCTCGACCAATTCCCAGCCAAAAAGGGGCTGGAGGGGGTCACGCCACCTCATAAATAGGTATGCGTCACGCCAGCAGGGAGAGTCGGGTGGAAGATGGAGATGGAGTGCTGAGGAGGCTGTTAGAGGCCATCACACACAGGGTGCCCCCCTAGTCTGGAGGGGTTACCCCACGTCTGGATCTCGGGTGCTGGAAGGATCCCCCAAAACACACAGAGGAAGCCCTTCCTGGATGCACAAGAGCAAGGAGTGAGGACAGGGGAGACATGCCAGCAGATCTGAGAAATCTCCTGAGAAGTCAGCCGGGTGGGCTGGTGAGAGTCTCAGTCTGGAGAACTGCACATCTGAGAAATCTCCTGAGAAGTTAGCCTAAAGGGATAGTGAAAGGGACAGTTGCAGCTAGGTTCGTTGGCAGTGCCTGTAGAGGTGGTGCAGGGATTAGTGACTGGAAAAGTGTGAGCTTTGTCACCCTATCTGTTCTTAAAGTATAGGGGCTGCAAGTCCCTACCTGTAATGGGCCTTTGCTACAAAAATTACTACAGGGTGACATAGCTGAATTCTGCAAGCAAGTGTGTGCTGGAGGAAGAAGGGGAGCTGTATATAGGATTGTATATAGGAAGAGTTGTCCCTCAAGTTGTTTGGTCAAATGGGCATCCCATAATTTCCAATCCCTATCCAAGTCTATCCAAGTTTATATCCCTCAATAAACAAAAAAAAACAAAGTCACAGACTGTTCTCTGACTCTGAATGACTGTGGAAATTCGGTATGTCTGGCTGTGCAGGGTGGGGGATCCAAGTTATCTGCGAACCCTTAAGGAGGTACGCTACAACAACTTCCTTCTTTCTTAGCAACCAGGGATGTCACCTGGTCCCATTCATTTACTGGCTGGGTATCCCAGGCCATGTTAGCAAAGAAGCCAGGGATAGTTAAAAAAATAAAAAAGGTGTGGCGTTACCCCACACGACCCAGTGGTTGTGGGTGTCTGCAAGTGAACTTATCAAAATGTAGAATCCCCCTTAATTATTAAGAAGCCCCCCTGATACCACCTCCCAGGTGGGAATGAGTTAGGGCTACTGTACATAGTACTTATTCACAACAAAAAAAGGTACATAGTAAATAAAGATAGACACTAGACATGTGCGATTAGTTTCGTACGAATCGGAAATTCGTACAAATTTTTAAAAATTCGTACATTCGTACGAATCCGAATTATGAATTTTTACGAATACGAATTCTGTACGAAATTTTTTTTACGAATTTCGGATCCAAAAAAAAGAAATTATAGCGGATATAACGAATGATTCGAATGAATTCGAGATTCAGTATAACGAATATCGACACTCTACGAATACTAACGAATTATCCGAAAACGTATTAACGTTACATAACACAGTCTATTGTCTATTGTTCACCAATCACTCAGAGGAAGTACGAAAATCGAAATTTCATATTCGTAAACGAAATTTCGTATTTCGTACTTCCTCTGAGTGATTGGTGAACAATAGACAATAGACTTGTGTTATGTAACGTTAATACGTTTTCAGATAATTTGTTATTATTCGTAGAGTGTCGATATTCGTAACGATTCGTAACGATTCGTAACGTTTCGTAAAGATTCGTAACGATATTAATGATTCATAACGATTCGTACTTAATTCGTATTTCGTACGAATCCTAAATTAAATTTCGTACACGAAATGGCGAATTACGATTTTTTTTTATACGAAACGGAACGGAACGAAACAAAATTTTTTGACAGCTCCCATGTCTAATAGTTTCATAGTTTCATAGTTTCATAGTTAGTAAGGTTGAATAAAGACATCAGTCCATCCAGTTCAACCTGAGCGAGTGTCTACAATTGTCCCCATCCCTGTACATTGCACACTCACATCAGTCCCTACCCTCAAGGAGCCCACAATCCAAGGTCCCCATTCATATACTACTGCCAATTTTTGGACAGAAGCCAATTAACCTACCTGCATGTCTTTGGAATAGACACACCGAGATTTCAATGATGTCATTGACCAAGTATAGTCACGTCCATATTTTGTCAATGATGTCAGATGGAGGACCCTGCCCCTTTATATACATTTTAGTGGTGAGGAATAGAGATGTACTGTAATTCTGCACAAGGGAAGTAATGGTAATGCATGTTTGTTGATGGTCGGGGGATTTTTTTCTTTCAGAGGATCGGCATAGGTACATTGTGATTGATGTGATCGGGATTGAACTGCATCACTGTATTATATGATCGACAATAGATGCACATGGTAGACATTCGTTTCACTCTGAATGAATATTCTGACAAATTTTTTATTATTCGGAGATTCAGATATATCTGAATACCCGAATTACAGTATAAACAAAGTTTACCGAATACTCTGAATAACTAAATGAAATTCGTCTGAATTTCTGAAATTCAAATTGAAATTACAATCAAATTTTACTTCGAATTCCATTCGAATTTAAACTGTAAACATATTTCTGAAATCAAAGACTGTGTGTGTTATTATAGTACGATTTTGAAATAATGCTGTTTTTCTTAAAGCGGTTCTGCACTCTGTATAATTTTTTTTTTTTTTTGGACGGTATATAAAGGATGCTTACCTTTATTGGGGGACTCACCTGTTCCATCTTCCATCTCGATCGCCGCCGGTTTTCGTCCGATGAAGTTCCTTATCTTCTTCTTTTGTGCTGGGGGCCATCTTGCCTGTGGGCATGTGAAACCCCCACAGGCACTGTTGATGGCCCAGCATGCACCGCCGTTACTCGCGCGTGCGCAGTAACGGCACATCTGCCGACATCTCACGAGATTTCGGAAGATGTGGCCGAAATCTCGCGAGATTTCGGAAGATGTGGCCGAAATCTCGCGAGATTTCGGAAGATGTCCGCACTGACTCCTGGGAACAATGACACCAGATCCCAGGAGACAGTGCGGCCTGACGACGATCGACGCAGAGACCCGCCCACCGCCGAAGAGAGAGAAGACCGGAAGTCATCAATTACAAGGTAAGTAAAAAAAAAAAAAAAAAAACATTTCATTTAGTACTCTTTGCCTGATTTGGAAGGCAAAGAGATTTACTAAATGAAATGTGTGCAGAACCACTTTAAGCCAAGGGTGATTAAAAGACTCATTGTAATCATTTGATGAAGATTTTTATATTGATTGCTTACTTTGCCGCATTTGAATCGAAAAAAATATAACATTTTCGTTTCGACCGATTTAAAAATGTATCAGTGAATTCTAACAAAATTCCGAATACGAATCCCGATACGAATTGCACGAATCAACTGAATTTAACTAAACAAAATAACTAGATTAAAACATCTAAATGAAACAAAATGATACAATTTTTTTATCATGCACATGTCTAGCACATGGTCGGATTTTTTTTAAAGTACTTGTTAAAATCAATCTGTCATCATTTACTAATTACAGCCCCACATGGGGGTGGGGGGGATTTGGGGGCTATGTCATTGATAAAAGCTTTTAGATTACAATATGCCCCCTGGCCCTGACTATGAGGCCAATGCTGTGGGGGAAGAGGTCCTTGTCCTCATCAACAAAGTAGGTCCCCCCCATGTTGGGGGCATATGATCTGGTATATCTCAGAGCGTAAGGTGCACTCCCCCCCCACACCCCCCCCTTTTTTTTTGGCCAGCCAGACCAGATTGTCCGCTGCACTATCACAGTCCCATTATAAGTTGCCGATCGCTGCCATTAGTAGCATACATTTTTTTGAAATTCTAGTATATATACTATAGTTTGTAGGTGCAATAACTTTCACGCAAACCAATCAATATACATTTATCTGGATTTTTTTCTAACAAAAACATGTAGCAGAATAAATTTTGCCCAAAATTTTGAAAGAAATGTTATATTTTAAAAAACTTTTTATTGGGTATGTTTTATAGCAATCCCTGCCACTGTCCAATCGCTGTCCAAATCTAGCAGCCTCAACCTCCGCACCATCTCCAGATTACGCCCCTTCCTAACCAATGATACCACAAAGCTCCTAGCTCACTCCCTGGTTCTCTCTCGCTTCGACTACTTCAACTCCTACCTCATTGGATTACATTTACATAGGCTATCATCCCCCCTTCATTCCATCATGAATGCTGCTGCCAGACTCATCCACCTTACAATCCATTCAGTGTCTGCTTCTCCGCTCTGTCAATTTCTCCAATGGCTTCCACTCACCCAACTAATAACATTTAAAATACTAACAATAACTTGCAAATCCATTCACAACTCTGCCCCCAGCTACATCACTAACCTAGTCTCAAAATACCAACCAAATTGATCTCTTTGTTCCTCCCAAGACCTGGTGCTCTCTAGTTCCCTTGTCACCTCCTCCCATGCTCGCCTCCAGCCTCTCAAGCTGTTGTTTCCAAAAAAAAAGCTTGCAGGGAAAATTTCATTTTTTTGGCTTTATAAATGCAATTATTGCTGCAGCAGCATCTATACACAGTACAGGTGTGCCACTTTACAGGTAGACTAAGGGGGACCCCCCAGGCACTATATTTTCATTTTTTTTTTTTGTTATTTCTAATTTTTATGCTTTCACTTTGAGCATCAATAAATCCCAGCTCATTTAAAAATTAAGTTTTTTTACAAACTTTCGTTTCATTGATAAATGTCCCCCAGGACAGTACCCGGACCCCCATAACCATTGTATGCCCAATTACTTGCATATAAGCCTTCAAAATGGGCAATTTTAATTTTTACAGTACAGATCCCATAGACTTCAATGGGGTTTATTATTTGGTTTCAAACTTTTGCGATGTTCTAAATTTCTGGTGCGAACTGTACAGGGGGTCGTTTGGCCCAACCCTAATTATATTGAATGACTGTATCGTGACATGTACAGTAGCATTATTTTCAATGTGTTCTGACATCAGAATGTTCTGCCACTTACATTTATCATTAAAGGCAGTTTAAACATTGGATTTATTAAGTTAATTACCATATTATTTATCATAACTATAGTCATGATTTACTTTAGAAATCAAAAAACCTTTTCTAAAATTAATTTATAGTTTCTATGACTTATCTGTCATAGTTTCTTCTTTCTTGGACTCG
This sequence comes from Lithobates sylvaticus, assembly GCA_028564925.1. Classification (NCBI taxonomy): domain Eukaryota; kingdom Metazoa; phylum Chordata; class Amphibia; order Anura; family Ranidae; genus Lithobates; species Lithobates sylvaticus. Next base: position 706,090,717 of record CM053026.1, on the reverse strand, counting down.
GACACAGAGTTAAGTGAACTGATTGATCTAAGATGAGAGATGGTGCCCACTCATTCCCAGATTTGTGAGGCGAGATAGATATTTCCCCTTCCCTCAGCTGGGCTTGGCTGCAATATAATAGATTTTAATGGGTGGAAGGTCGGCAATTTCTACATGTTTGTTTGCTATTCCCCCGTAATTTTCATTTAGTCTCAGCGCAGTCATTATTTTTATGTAACCATGGAGAAATCAATACACAAAAACAAACACGGCTTAATTAAAAGCAGTAGCAGTTGAATCAGCTGTAATGCCGCTAACTTCCACCAGGTGGCTCCACTTACACATTTATGTCATCTATGGAAAATGCTTGTGTTTGTTAAAGGCGGCCGGTCTAGATCTTTATTATTATTATACAGGATTTATATAGCGCCAACAGCTTACACATCACTTTACAACATGAAGAAACACTTCAGTTTACTTAGAAATCTATATTTTTAGGAAAAATCTATTAACCAATTCAGCCCCGGAAGATTTTACTCCCTTCCTGATCAGAGCACTTTTTGCGATTCGGCACTGTGACAATTGCGTGGTCGTGCGACGTTGCACCCAAACAAAATTGACGTCTTTTTTTCCCCACAAATAGAGCTTTCTTTTAGTGGTATATGATCGCCTCTGCGGTTTTTATTTTTAGCGCTTTAGGGCGACAATTTTGAAAAAAACTAAATGTTTTTTACTTTTTGCTATAATAAATATCCCCCAAAAATATATAAAAAAATGTATTTTCCTCAGTTTAGGCCGATATGTATTCTTCTACACATTTTTGGTAAAAAAAAAAAAATCGCAATAAGCGTTATATATAATATATTAAATATTTTTTTTTTTTTACTAGTAATGGGGGCGATCTGAGATTTTTATCGGGACTGCGACGTTATGGTGGACACGTCAGAGACAATTTTGACAAATTTTTGGGACCATTGGCATTTTTACAGCAATCAATGCTATAAAATTGCATTAATTACTGTAAAAATGTCACTGGCAGTGAAGGTGTTAATCACTAGGGGGCAGTGAAGGGGTTAAGTGTATCCTACTATGTGTTCTAACTGAAGGGGGAGGGGACTGTGCAGGGGAGATGACAGATCGCTGTTCATACGCTGTATAAACAGACAATCTGTCTGTTCTCCCCACAGAGAACCGGAAACTGTATTTACACACACAGATCCCAGTTCTCAGTGTGCCCCAATCGTTTGCGGGAGCCCAGCGGTGACTGCGACCTCCGGGCACTCGAGACGGCTCCGTGGTCGGGGGCATGCGCTTCAGGTGGCGCACACATGCCCCCTAGCGATTCACGCAGCCGAGCCATGTTGCCGCAGTACAACTGCGGCGGCTGGTTGGCAAGCGGTTAATGTCAACTGTTACCCAAGCTACTCTATGATTCAGCCCTTGTTCACATTGAACCGATTTGTCATGTGATTTGACAGCCTATTGCCGACAATGACACAGTTCCAATTGGTGCAAAGCCAACTTTGCCACATCGATTTGCAAAAGTAGTTCCTGCACTACTTTAGCCAATTTCGGGTGCGACTTCATGAAGTGCGACTGCATGAAGCCGCACAGATGTCTTTCAAGTCGCACCCGAAGTTGCATGGACATGCGGCTTTGAAGTTGTGCAGCTCAGATGAAGTCGCACTATTTCAAAGTCGTATTCAATATGAATGAGGGCTAAATGCTATTTCAGATTAGCAGTGTTTTTCTATGATTGCCAAAAAGAAACATTTCTCTTCTTTGCCAATATGAAAATAATATTCAGTTTGCCAGTAGAGTTTCACTCCAACAATTCTTCCTCTGCAACTGGCTCTTCTAAAAGTCTTTATTGAGCTTAAGGCCAGGTTATTAATGGAGTATGGCATCCCTGGCATTATTCTTAGGTATACACCAAAGAAAGTTAGTAGTTGTACTTTTACCACTTGCCCACTGGGCACTTAAACCCCCTTCCTAACCAGACCAATTTTCAGCTTTCAGTGCTCTCACACTTTGAATGACAATTACTCAGTAATGCAACACTGTACCCATAGGTGTGCACAGCCTATTGCATTAGGGTGTGCACCCCAAAGCTATAGGGCAGTGGACAGTGTCGTAGAGCAGTGGACGATGTCAAAAGGGCAGAGACTGGTGTCAGTAGTTTATTTTTTATTTTTTTGTTATCATTATTTTTTTACAATTTTATTATTTTTTTACATTACATATTTTTTTTTTTTTTTTTTTAAAATTTTTTTTTTTTTTAGGAACCCCATTGGGGACCTTATTGAAATATCAGGGGTTTAAACAGACCCCTGATGTCTCACTTTTGAGACAGAGAAACGGACTGAGTACAGAGAATCCCCAGTCCCTTTCTCTGCAGCCAAGTTCTGTAGCAGGGGAAATCTGCCCAGCACAGGGTCATTAGGGTGTGCCCAGGCAACAGATGATCATCTATTTTTTTTTTATCTGGGGTTTTTATTTTTTGCGCTATAAATAAAAAAAACCATTTTGTAAAAAAAAACATGCCATTTTTTTAAGCGGATGAAAGTTCTATTTTTCATCCGTCAAAAAAACGGATCGGACGAAAAACGGATGTAAACTGACAAATGGTCAGTTTTTCATCCGTTTTTGCATTGGTAGTGGATGTAAAAAAAAATGATGAAAAACTGATTAACTGAATGGTCTGTATGTGTGAAAGGACCCTAAGTCCCCTTTCACACTGGGGGGTGTGGCAGGGGCGGATCCAGAGTCTAGTCTCGGGAGGGGCACTGCCAGAAAATTGGGTGTTGCTTACTTAAAAATCATTGATCACCGCCATTACTAGTAAAAAATAAATAAATAAAAAATGCTATTAATCTATCCCCTATTTTGTAGACGCTATAACTATTGTGAAAACCAATCAATATACGCTTATTGGGGGGGGGGCAATGGGGTTTACCAAAAATATGTAGCAGAATACATATTGGCCTAAACTGATGAAGACAGTAAAAAGCAAAAAGTTAAAAATATTGTTTGTTTTTTTCAAAATTGTTGGTCTTGTCTTGTTTATTTTGCAGAGAATAAAAACCGCAGAGGTGATCAAATACCACCAAAAGAAAGTTCTATTTGTGGGAAAAAAGGACATAGATTTTTTTTTGGGTAGAGCGTCGCACGACCGCGCAATTATCAGTCAGTTAAATGAAAGCAGCGTAGTATCTCAAAAAATGGCCTGTTCATGAAGGGGGGGGGGGGGGGGGGGGGGGGGGGGCTAAAACTTTCCGGAGCTGAAGGGGTTAACATTGAACAAGTTTTAAGGCCATTTTTTTTCATACATAATGACAGTTATGGCACAAATCTATTTTGCGATTTGACACATTCATTTATTCTTTTACTCACTTTTAGTCAAATATTTTGCTGCTCTGGACCTCTGGTGGGGGGAGGGGCTTCCATGCAGGTCGCAGGAGCAATGAGAGGAGTGGGATCCGGTAATTGCACTAGTCTGTCCACACTCCACAGGCAGCATTAGATGACATTAGATGTCCTGGGTTCACGCCATTCTGCACAGATTGGAGAAGATAGAGTGAGGAGGTGGGTGGAGCCAACACCAACTCAGGGGCGGAGGCCTACAGTATGGACTGTGGAGAAGATGGAGGGAGGAGAAGCCAGGGGCTGGAGCCAACACTCTCACTCAGGGACAGAGGCGGTCGGAAGGAGACTCCGCTCTCAATGCTGGGGCTCTCTCTCGCTTTCCTCCTTAGCAGCGGCAACGTGACTCACTGAGGACACTGGATGCTAGGCGCTAGCAACCAGTGCAAGGAATACAGACAGAGCAGAGGCCAAGCCAGCGGCGCGGCTCCACCCACCTCCTCAGTGCGGCGACGTAATAAGAGTCTCTCTCTCTCGTCGCCGCAGATCGGCTGATGATGATACGGAGAGAGAGAGACTCTGGAGTCGGGACTGTGCTGCAGTCAGTGATATTTTCGGGGGGGGGGGGGGGGGCAATTGCCCTGTTGCCCCCCCTGGATCCGCCCCTGGGGTGTGGGCGTTTGTTGTAAAGTGGCGCTAGTTTTTGCGGTGCTTTACCGCTGTTATGGCGGCCCTTTTCAGCCGCTAGCGGAGAGCAAGTGTTAATAGCGCCCATTTTGCATCGCTTCGGCAGCGCTGCCTATTAATATCAATGGGCAGGGGCAGTGGAGTAGCATTATTTTCAATGTGTTCTGACATCAGAATATGCTGCTTCTTACATTTATCATTAAAGGCAGTTTATACATTGGGTTTATTAAGTTACCAGCCCAAAGATGCTACTGTAAGAGGCATGGCAAGTTGTTTCACATTGTAATTTTTTTCCCACAGTTGCAAAACGAATTCTATAAAAAAAAAAAATTTCACAAAATTGTCACATTAAGGCTGCATTCACACCTGAGCGTTTTGTCGCCTGAAGCCTGAAGCTACAAAATGCTAGAGGGGAAAAAAATACATTATTCTCTATGTAAATGGTTCACATCTCCACTCCAAAACGCCTGAAGCCCTACGCCTGAAGCTCAAACAAGTTCCGGACCCTTTTTTGTCGCTCGAATTGGGCAGATTTGGGCGTTTTTCTTCTTTTTACATTGGTGACCTTTTGCTTTGTACAAAATTGCGGCAAAACGCGGTTAAAAATGACGCGAATCACGGTAAAAAACGCAGCAAAAACGCTGCAAAAAACGTCGCAATTCGCACGATTTTCTGCCTGAAAATGCTACGCTCAGGTGTGAATGCAGCCTAACAAGTTATTTCTCTCACTGGTCATTAGGGATGAGCCGAACACCCCCGGGTTCGGTTCGCACCAAAACTCGCGAACGGACCTAAAGTCCGTGTAAATTTAAGAACCCTATTAATTACAATGGATGCGAACGTCCTGCCCCAGGGGACATGTATCGATGCAATTTTTTTTTTTTAAAACGGACGTTTTTTCAGGAGCAGTGATTTAATAATGCTTAAAGTGAAACAATAAAAGTGTAATATTCCTTTAAATTTCGTACCTGGGGGGTGTCTATAGTATGCCTGTGAAGGGGCGCATGTTTCCCGTGCTTAGAACTGTCCCTGCACAAAGTGTCATTTTTGCAGGAAAAAAAGCTATTTAAAATCACTCGCGGCTAATGAATTGTCAACTCCCGTAACACAGAGAACAGTCATTCATTGAAAGTCATTGATAAAAAAAAAGTCATTGATAAAAAAAAAAATTTAAAAAAATAAAAGCGTGGGGGTCCCCCCAAATTCAATTACCAGGCCCTTCAGGTCTGCTATGGATATCAAGGTCTGGGATGAATTTTTAGGGGAACCCCGGCCAAAAAAAAAAAAAATGGCGTGGGGTCCCCCTCAAAATACATAACAGACCCTTATCCGAGCACGCAACCTGGCAGGCCGCAGGAAAAGAGGGGGGGACGAGAGCGGCCCCCCCTCCCTCCTGAACCGTACCAGGCCACATGCCCTCAACATTGGGAGGGTGCTTTGGGGTCCCCCCCAAAGCACCTTGTCCCCATGTTGATGAGGACAGGGGCCTTGTCCCCACAACCCTGGCCATTGGTTGTGGGGGTCTGCGGGCGGGGGGCTTATCAGAATCTGGAAGCCCCCTTTAACAAGGGGACCCCCAGATCCCGGCCCCCCCTGTGTGAAATGGTAAGGGAGTACAAAAGTACCCCTACCATTTCACCAAAAAAGTGTCAAAAATTTTAAAAATGACAGGAGACGGTCTTTGACAATTCCTTTATTAAAATCTTCTTTCTTCTGGTCTTCCTTCTTCCTTTCTTCATCCTTCGTTTTCTTCATCTTCTCCTTCCGGCATCTTCTTCCATCTTCTTCTTCCATCAACTTCTTCCTCCGATCGGCTTCTTCTTGCTCTGGTCTTCTCGTCCGGCATCTTCTTCCATGGCGTCGGTGTCTCTTCTGGGCCGCTCCGCGCAATGGGAGGCTCCCGCTGTGTGAGGCTTCGCTGCGTCTGACAGGTCTTTTATAATGGAGGGCGGGGCCACCTGGTGACCCCGCCCCCCTCTGACGTCATGGGGAAAGCCATAGGGAATTCGATGTCACACGAATTTGATGCGAGCGGCCCAAATAGTTCTGTGCTCGCCGAGCAGGCGAACGCCCGATGTTCGATTCGAACATGGGTTCGAATCGAACACTGGGCCCATCCCTACTGGTCATATGCATACCACAAATTACACCCCCAAAACACATTCTACTACTCCTCCTGAGTATGGTGATACCCCATGTGTTTGTTAGACTTTTACACAGCCTGGCCACATACAGAGGCCAAACATGCAGGGAGCACCGTCAGGCGTTCTAGGGACATAAATTACGCATATAACTTCCTTACTTCCTATAACACTTGAAGGCCTTGGAGCCTTGGAGCACCAAGACAGTGGAAACGCCCCCACAAAATGACCCCATTTTGGAAAGAAAACCCCCCCAATGTATATTCTACAAGCCATAAACAGTCTTTTGAACATGTCATTTTTTTCCACGTTTTTGGAAAATGCATTTTTCTTTTTTTTACCCATTTTTACGGCACTGACGGACGCTGGTGAGGATCTACTAATAGGGTGGCACTGATGAGCACTTACTGATGGGCACTGTATTGGCACTAATGGGCACTGTAGAGCACTGCTGGGGCACAGATGTGACACTCCTGGGCACTGATGTGGCACTCCTGGGACACTGATGTGGCACTCCTGGGACACTGATGTGGCACTGCTGGGGCACAGATGTGGCACTTCTGGGGCACTCCTTGGTACTGATGGGGAACTCCTGCGCACTGATGTGGCACTGCTTGGCACCGATGGG
>CM053026.1:706057506-706083419 GCA_028564925.1 Lithobates sylvaticus | reverse complement strand
TAGGAATCATGGGGCCCCGTACAGCCTACCCGATGGGGCCCCCTTTAACCCCTCCCTTGACCCCACCCCAGGCTCCTCCCCTGACCCAACCTTTGCAGATTTGTCACCGTTTACATATGCACACGCGTTTATGATTGTGCATGAGTACAGGGGTACAGGGGGGCAGAGGCAGTTTAAAAATGCTTTCAATTTTATTTTTAGACAAAAAAAAAATGTATACTGTATCTTTCATTTCATCTTGTATCTTTTATTGCTATCAGAAAGGATGAACAACATCCCTTCTGATAGCATGGGGCAGTGACAGGTCCTCTTTCTGGAGAGATCTGGGGTCTATTAGACCCCAAATCTCTCCTCTGGCCTCCAAAGCAGCTGATTAAACAAAGATCGATTTGATCAGATGTTTGTTTAGGCCAGTAATGGCTTGCTTACATGAGACCATGTAAGTAGGAGGAACATCATCAGTTTCTCTCACTTTGTCCCAGGAACTGGATGTTGCTGCCCACATGCTTAATGGGACCCCTAATTGCACGGGAGAGCAACGGTGGTGAAACCCCCTTCCACTGCCTGAAAAAGTAATCCATTGGCTTCTTAGCCACTAGGATTACTTTTTCTTTGTGCAGACTCATTGGGGCTAAAAAATAATATCTTGATCATTGCTGCAGCAATGACCAAGATATCACCCTTCCAATCCAATCCAGTACGTTGCTGGACAGGAAGTGGTTAAGGGGGGGGGGGGGGGGGGGGGGGGCGGGGAGGCACATGTTTACTGCCCCCCCCCCCCCCCCAAAGGAAAGTGTAAAGTAGCATCTCACTGCGTCTTATGATTATCAGCATTATGGAAATTACACAGGTAGCACAGTCAGCATTTGCTCTGTCATGGATTTGTCAGTGTCACATGGCTTTTGGGTGCTGACTTTGTTAATTGATGGCTGTACTGTGTGTTACAAACTTTAACCCTGTACAGCCATAACAAAGTAAGCACCAAACAGCAATATGACACACTGACAGATCCATGACAGAGCACATGCTGACTGTGCTGCATGTGTGAGTATCATAATGCTGATATTAATGACCTGCTTTGCTGTGTGTAAAACTAATTGAGACAGTGAGCATTCTATCTGCTGTTCTCCACTCACTTTGCAGTGCAGGTGCAGCCACGCTGTCCTCCAGGTTCTTGTGCCCTCTCATCCACTGAGCCGCCTGTCATCTCACCTCAGTCTCGGCAGTCGGCACGGGAGGCGGAGCTAAGCGGAGCCTTGTAGTATCACTCCGCCAGGGAAGGCAGTGGGCAGTGGCAGCCGGGTCTAATTAACTAGCAGCCCAATATGCGGGACTGCTTAATGTACATGCGCCCGAAAAAGGAGAAATAGTCCAAGCGCTGCGCTCACCCCCTGGGCTCCTCTGTAGACCAGATAGGGCCCAGCAAAATGTAATTACACCCCCCCCCCCCTTCTCTAAACAAGTATTTGCAGGGGTGAGGTTTAGAAAGATCTAGTTTTTAATATGCAGAAATGACTGTAAAACTTACAGGGCCCCCCTGTGCAGTGCCATCTTAAGAGCATTATAGGCCCCCGGGCAATACAGTGCACTGGGGCCCTTTCTACACGATCACCCGCGATTGCACATCAAAAGCAGCTTTACTGTGCCTGTGAATTCAGCCTCACTGTGCCCACCATTGCAGCCTCACTGTGCCCACCATTGCAGCCGCACTGTGCGCAACCAATGCAGTCTCACTGTGCCCACCAATGCAGTCTCACTGTGCCCACCAATGCAGTCTCACTGTTCCCACCAATGCAGTCTCACTGTGCCCACCAATGCAGTCTCACTGTGCCCACCAATGCAGTCTCATTGTGCCCAAAATTGCAACATCACTGTGCCAATTAATACAGACTCATCATCGCCTGGTAACACACACACATACAGCGGGCATCGCCTTATGTGTATCACAGAGCTGGCTGGGTCTGTGTTCGGCGGCCGCGCTGTAACAAGGTCCCACCCCTGTCCCTTTGTGTGATAGGCGGAACCAGGGGCATTGCTAGGTGTGAAAAAGACCAGGGGCTTCAGCCGAAGTCCAAGGCCGGTGGTGGCGGCGGGGGAGGGGTGTTAGGCTCACTTGCTGGTTGCTGCCTGGCTCACCAGTGCCCATCCATGCTGACCACTAAACTGACCTACCAGACCCCTACATTACTGATCCCTCTCCTGACACATACACGGATCCCTCTCCTGACACATACACGGATCCCTCTCCTGACACACATACACGGATCCCTCTCCTGACACATACATACACGGATCCCTCTCCTGACACATACATACACGGATCCCTCTCCTGACACATACACGGATCCCTCTCCTGACACATACACGGATCCCTCTCCTGACACATACACGGATCCCTCTCCTGACACATACATACACGGATCCCTCTCCTGACACATACATACACGGATCCCTCTCCTGACACATACACGGATCCCTCTCCTGACACATACACGGATCCCTCTCCTGACATACATACACGGATCCCTCTCCTGACACATACACGGATCCCTCTCCTGACACATACATACACGGATCCCTCTCCTGACACATACACGGATCCCTCTCCTGACACATACACGGATCCCTCTCCTGACACATACACGGATCCCTCTCCTGACACATACACGGATCACTCTCCTGACACATACATACACGGATCCCTCTCCTGACACATACACGGATCCCTCTCCTGACACATACACGGATCCCTCTCCTGACACATACATACACGGATCCCTCTCCTGACACATACATACACGGATCCCTCTCCTGACACATACACGGATCCCTCTCCTGACACATACACGGATCCCTCTCCTGACACATACACGGATCCCTCTCCTGACACATACACGGATCCCTCTCCTGACACATACACGGATCCCTCTCCTGACACATACACGGATCCCTCTCCTGACACATACATACACGGATCCCTCTCCTGACACATACACGGATCCCTCTCCTGACACATACACGGATCCCTCTCCTGACACACATACACGGATCCCTCTCCTGACACATACACGGATCCCTCTCCTGACACATACACGGATCCCTCTCCTGACACATACATACACGGATCCCTCTCCTGACACATACATACACGGATCCCTCTCCTGACACATACACGGATCCCTCTCCTGACACATACATACATACACGGATCCCTCTCCTGACAAATACATACACGTATCCCTCTCCTGACATATACACGGATCCCTCTCCTGACACATACATACACGGATCCCTCTCCTGACACATACATACACGGATCCCTCTCCTGACACATACACGGATCCCTCTCCTGACACATACACGGATCCCTCTCCTGACACATACACGGATCCCTCTCCTGACACATACACGGATCCCTCTCCTGACACATACATACACGGATCCCTCTCCTGACACATACACGGATCCCTCTCCTGACACATACATACACGGATCCCTCTCCTGACACATACACGGATCCCTCTCCTGACACATACATACACGGATCCCTCTCCTGACACATACATACACGGATCCCTCTCCTGACACATACACGGATCCCTCTCCTGACACATACACGGATCCCTCTCCTGACACATACATACACGGATCCCTCTCCTGACACATACATACACGGATCCCTCTCCTGACACATACATACACGGATCCCTCTCCTGACACATACATACACGGATCCCTCTCCTGACACATACATGGATCCCTCTCCTGACACATACATACACGTATCCCTCTCCTGGCACATACACGGATCCCTCTCCTGACACATACATTGAATAGCGCAGCCATAAGATGGAATATTGCATAGGGGATTGTGTATGAGGGCCATCTGAACAATGTCCTCAGAGAGATGCTGCACATAAAGGTTTTGACAATGGCACAGTGAACCAGCCCAATGGCTCAGACCTGTAACAGCCAATGAAGGCTTAAATTATGCATTTGCTGCTGCAGCACCCCTACACAGAGACATACCGGGTACACAGGGAGGGTCACATAAATCAAAGAAAAGTACCCAGAGCACCAGCTGCAAGAAGGGAAATGAATAATGGCATGCCTACGTATACTTCAATAGATAGTGACTGTACCTACCTAAATTTATTGTATAAAAAAAAAAAATGATGCTCAAAAATTGTCTACATACAGTCACTCCTCACTATGCTTAGGTATAAGCAGCCTAGGAATTGAATAGAAGGTAAGTGGCTGCAGAGCAGTTAAGTGGCAGCAAGTGAAGAGTTAACATAACTTCTCTGCAGAGCACAGTATATGCAGCCTAGGAATGCTAACATACATTAGACTTATGGCAGAAGCAGGAAGTAAATCAACAGGCTTCATTGTGGGAAACAGCACATCATATACACACTCATATACACACAGACACATACAAATCCATACACACACACATACAGCACAGTAAACTGACCTGCTGAACTTCTGTGTAGACCCCTCACCCCTGGCATTCTCTGCCACACATGGGGGAGGGGGCGTGACTGAGCTGAGACTGAGTGAATGCAGCCAGCAGGAGCCAGGAGGAGAGATCAGTGAGTGAAATCACAGGGCAACTCTAAAGGGCTCTGCAATCACTTGTGCTGCCGAAGGGACTGGACCGGAGCCTGGAGGTGTTAAAGGAAGCACAGCTCGATGTGCTCTAGACTGGCTACCATGTGACAGACACCCCCCCCCCCCCCCCCCTTCTCACTCTGCCTCCACTGAACCTGTCTAGCCTTTGTCCCAGCCCGCTCTTACCTTACATTTTCAACTTGTAGCCATGAGAAGGGGGGCGGAGCTGGGAGAGAGAGACACTCTGATCAGCTGATGTGGGGCCCCGCCCATCCCCGACATCAGCACTTAGATTTGACAGCTCCGTCCACTCTCACTGCCCAGCGTGCCCATGCGAAAAGATGGCCCTGCCCCTGTGGAGCCGATGGGGGCTGGGCCCAGTACAACAGGGCTGGCTGTACTGCCCTATTAGCGGCCCTGGGTGTCACCCCTCTAGCGGGTGTCACCCGGGCTGCGGCAGCAAAAAAAAAAAAAAATCCGAAAAAAAAAAAAAAAAGCCAAAAAAAAAAAAAAAAAATCCAAAAAAAAAAAAAAACAGGGAGGGTGTCACCCCTCTAGCGGGTGTCACCCGGGTGCGGACCGCACCCCCCGCACCCCCCTAGCAACGCCTCTGACGTGGAAGAAGGTGCTCTGGTCAGATGAGACCAAAATGTAACTTTTTGGCTTAAAAGCAAAATGCTATGTGTGTGGCGGAAAACTAACACTGCACATCACCCTGAACACACCATCCCCACCAAGAAACATGGTGGTGACAGAATAATGTTGTGGGTATGCTTTTCTTCAGCAGGGACAGGGAAGCTGGTCAAAGTTGATGGGAAGATTGATGGAGCCAAATACAGGGCAATCTTAGAAGAAAACCTGTTGGAGTCTGCAAAAGACTTGAGACTGGGGCAGAGGTTCACCTTCCAGCAGGACAACAACCCTAAACATACAGCCAGAGCTACAATGGAATGGTTTAGATCAAAGCATATTTATGTATTAGAATGGCCCAGTCAAAGTCCAGACCTAAATCCAATTGAGAATCTGTGGCAAGACTTGAAAATTGCTGTTCATAGATGCTCTCCATCCAATCTGACAGAGCCTGAGCTATTTTGCAAAGAAGAACGGGCAAAAATGTCACTCTAGATGTGCAAAGCTGGTTAAAGACATCCCCAAAAAGACTTGCAGCTGTAATTGCAGCAAAAGGTGGTTCTACAAAGTTATGGCTCAGGAGGGCTGAATACAAATGCACGCCACACTTTACATTTACGTTTTTGGTTGTAACATGACAAAATGTGGAAAATTTCAGGGGGTGTGAATACTTTTTCAAGGCACTGTGTATATGTTTATATATATATAGAGAGATAGAGAGAGAGAGAGAGAGAGAAAGTTCAAAGGGTGAGGTGCACATCGGTTGTAATAACATGTGCAAAGCAATCAAGCCTTCCCAAGGGCTTTTATTATAAAAAGAAGAGGGATTGCTGCACAAAAAGGTTTTAATGAAAAATTTAAAACATCACAAATATACAGGCAGTCATGATAGTTAACGGTTTCGGGCTAATACAGATCACGCCCTTCTTCAAAACATCATGCCTATGAATGATCACATCCACAATACAATTTATATAGAGAGAGCTCAAGTCGCCCCAAGTCGCTTGACATCAGAAATTCCATTATAGTCAATGAGAGCCGTCTTAATGTACACTCGCTCCGACTTCAGAAAAGGTTCCTGTACTACTTCAAGGTGACTTCTAGGCAACATGTACCCATAGAATTCAATGGAAGTCGCCTCCAAGTTGGATCTCATTCTATATTGAAGCGACTTTACAGGAAAATAAATTACAGTACCTGCCGCGAGAATGTGTTTCCAGCTCGATCCCATCACGCTGGTTCTCGGCGACAGGGTACTGTACATCTGGCGCTGGCTGCAATAGGAAAAACAAATTTTTCTACTGCAGCGAGCACGAGAAAGAAGCGACAATGTCGCCTCTCTAATAATAAAAACCGGCATGGGTTCCCCTCCAAGGGCATACCAGGTCTGGTATGGATTTTAAGGGGATCCCCCTACCCTGAAAAAAAGGCGTGGGGTCCCCCCAAAAATCCATACCAGACCCTTATCCGTGCCAGGCCGCATGCCCTCAACATGGGGGGTGGGTGCTTTGGGGAAGGAGGGCACCCTGCAATTCTGTGATTGGCCACAGCCAAAGTCGCCTGGCCTGGGGGCCACTTGAAGTTGTGTTGTAAGTCGTGTTGAAGTTGCGTTCAAGTTGAGAAGTAAATCGTGTTGCCCCAGTGTGAACCGACCCTTAGCAAAAACTTTATAGTGAACTACATAATATAATATGACATGAAATGATCCCGAAACAAAAGATCAACAGGTGTGAAAATATTCCCACACTTCACAGATTGTGTCAATTGATCGGGAGTCCTATAGGAAATGAAAACTTTTTTAGAAAATAATGGAAAATAAAAATAATAATTATATATATGTATGTGTGTGCATGTACACCCAAATATGCACACACAAACACATACATAGTTGGTAGAATTGTTTAGTATATATAACAAAATAAAATAATAATAGTAATAAACATACTTTTGAAAAAATACCATTAAAGAAATAAATACAAATCAAAATCTGAGTTTAACCCTTTTGGTTGAAGGGTATCCAGTCGGTGTATCCAATTAACTTCCCTCTTTTTCAACTCTAAATTCTCTATTGCCACCCCGTCTGTTTCTCTGTACCCCATCTGTCACCTTACATCTATGTTGGGAGACTGTATGACCTTTTTTCATAAAGTGTCTTGCTAGTGGCAAATTTTCCAACTTGTCCCTAATGGAATATTTATGTCTCGCTATATGGTGCTTTATTTTCTGTGTGGTCTCCCCCACATAGAGGAGACCACACGGACATTTGATAATCTAAATGACATAGGTAGATTGGCAGGTGTGATAATCTTTAATGGATATATCATAACCCTTTTAGGGGTGTGAAAAACACTTTCCTTTCATCATACTAGTACATTGTATGCAAGAAAGGCAGGGAAAAGATCCCTTATTCTTGGGACCCAAAAAGGTAATACAAGGGGTAGGAGTAGAATATTGGTTAGATTTTACCACTCTATTGTAGATACTTTTACCCCGACGAAACGATGGCAGCGGGGGTGGTAACATTTTGGAACTAAAGGATAGCTACTATTCAAGATGGACCAGTGTTTTTTTATGATATTATTTATTTTGTTTGAGAAGGGGTGGAATTGAGAGATGGGCATTCTGCGAGCGGATATAGGTATTTTTGGTATTATCATATAAAGCCATCCGTTCTTTACGAACTACATCTCTGGGATATCCCTGTTGTCACAGCCTGTCCTCCACCTCTCCTAGTCTAATCTCTCCAGTGTCATAATTACTCGTAATCCTGGCTACTCATTTAAATTGACTCCGGGGAATGGACTTGAAAACTCCTGGGGGATGAAAGCTACAAAATTGTAATAAATGATTGTGATCAGTTGGTTTCCTGTATAACAAATTGTCCATCTTTAATGGATAACAATGTATCTAAAAATTGAGTTTCCCCCTGATTAACTGACATTTTAAATTTCAGACCTGGAATCAATAAATTTAAATATGTGTTGAAAAGAGATAAAGATTCAAGATCACCTGTCCAGATGGCAAAGGCGTTATCAATGAACCTGCACCATATTGTACTATTATCATTGAAGAGTGTGCAATTATAAATAAAAGCCTGCTCTATAATGTCCATAAATGCATTGGCATATGGGGGTTCCACATTTGAACCCATCACTGCTCCAGTGAGCTGCAAATAGTAGGTATCCTTAAATAAAAAGAAATTCTCCTCCAACACTAATTTAAGCAAATCCATAAGGAAAGAAATTTGTGCAGGAGTGTATGTTTTAGACCTGTTTAGTAAACGTTTACATGCTTCTAGGCCAAGAGTATGTGGAATGGCCATGTATAAATTAGCCACATCCCATGTGACCAGTACTAAACCAGGAGGTAATATAATTTTTTGAATTTTATTTAAAAAATCTTGTGTATCCCGTATATACGAACGGGTATGGACAATAAGTGGTGTTAGACATTTGTCCAAATATTTAGCCAACGGCATAGTCACTGAGTCGGTACTGGAAACAATTGGGCATCCAGGGGGATTTTTGGGATCCTTGTGGATTTTGGGTAGTATATATATGTAGCACTAACCCCGAAGGAGCTGCTGGTTTGATTTGGGCTTACCGTTACCTTCTTGACCTCGTGTGCGTCTAGGGCAGTGATGGCAAACCTTTTTGAGCCTGAGTGCCCAAACTGAAATAAATACATTGGTTTTGTGTTGCAAAGTGCCAACACGGCAATTTGCGAGAGAGGGGGGCTGAGCGAAAGAGAGGGGTTGTGTGAGAGAGAGGGGGGTGTGAGAGAGTGAGAGAGAGAGAGAGAGCGATAGAGGGGACAGCGAGAGTGAGGGGTGTGAGAGAAATGCTGAGAGAGAGGGGGGCAGAGAGAGAGGGGTGTGAGAGATATGCTGAGAGAGAGAGGGAACAGAGAGAGGGAGAGGGGCTGAGAGAGAGGGAGGGGGTGCCAGAGAGAGAGAGGGGTGTGAGAGATATGCTGAGAGGGAGGGGGGCTGAGAGAGAGGGAGAGGGGCTGAGAGAGAGGGAGAGGGGCTGAGAGAGAGTGGGAGAGGGGACAGAGAGAGAGGGGTGTGAGAGAGATGCTGAGAGAGGGGCAACAAAGAGAGGGAGAGGGGCTGAGAGAGAGGGGTTTGAGAGAAATGCTGAGAGAGAGGTGAGCTGAGAGAGAGGAGGAACAGAGAGAGGGAGGGGGACAGAGAGACAGAGAGAGAGGGGTGCGAGAGAGATGCTGAGAGGGGGAACAGAGAGAGGGGGACACAACGAGGGGGGGGGCTGAAAGACAGGGAGGGGGGCTGAGAGGAGAGAGAGGCCTCTAGCTCTGTCCTGGACCCTCCCGTGTGCCCACAGAGATGGCTCTGCGTGCCAGCTGTGGCACGCGTGCCATAGGTTCGCCATCACTGGTCTAGGGGTTTCCCGAGGTAGATGGCCCGAGAATTACAGAAACTGACACTGGATCCGCTTTGGGATTTTTATTTGCAAAAGGGTAGACAAAACACAGTCTCTAAATGAAGGATAGAGGGTTTAGATAGGAAGTTCAGGTACTCTTTGGAACTGCTCAAAACTGAAAGTCTCTCAGTATAGGATCCAGAGAATAGCCATTCACAACTGGATTTTCACAGCTATCGGATAAACCTCCTCTCACTAGGCCTAGCAGCCGATAGAGTGTTCAAATAGAAAAAGTCTCTGCCACAAACTTGGTTGTAGAATTTGTGAATAAAGTCTCTGCCACAGACTTGGTTGTAGAACTTGTGAATAAAGTCTCTGCCATAGACTTGGTTGTAACTGAAGGATGTAGACAAACTTAGAGAACTTTCATACGGTACCAGTATCTTGCAGCCGGTCCGGCGATACCGTACGAGTGTAGATTCCCTTGGTGTCTTTCAACTTAGCTTCCAGGCTCTTGCTGAGGAACCAGCCTTGTGCGTGGCCCTCTCCCGAAGAGTCCTCCCCTGGTTGCTTTCTCAGTTGTTGGGTCTCTCCAAAGATGAGACGGCACCAGACCACCTTGGAATCCTCCTTCCAGTTACTTTGCCTCAGGCTAGCCAGCCCCGAGATTCAGAATTGGACGGATCCGCACCCCAGGCCATGAGGGCCCTGAGGGCTGGTCAGGAGGACCAGGACCAAACAGACAGAAAAATCTTCTGGACCGGAACCCAGAAGCACGTGATCTCAGTACCTTAAGTACCCTCTCTCAGAATCCACAGCAAGATGACACTCTCACTGGTTGGTTCCGAGAGAGATTGGCACTCAATGCGCCCAGCCAAACTGCGTTCTCGTACTTACCAGAAGTGACAGCGACACCTATGGCCAAGCAGAACCCAGTGCAATCCAGACAGACTGGTACTGAAACCATAATTTGGTATAATTAACCCTAAAACCCAACTGTGGTTCCAGGAACATTAAATTTATAAAACACATAGCGCGTGCTCGTCAGGAGCCCAGCGTTACATATATAATCGGGGTAACAGGGTGTTCAGAAATTAAACATGAATGGGTTTTGACATCAATAATGTTTTGTCGTACTGCCTGTGCTACAGTGGTTTTTATTCTGTTTAACACACAATATATGAGAGTGGAGGTGTGGGGGGAGGGAAGGGGGAGGAATATATAACCCTTCCTTGTCTCCCTTTCCCTAATTTTCCCTTTTTTTTTTTTTTCTTTCTTTTTTCTTCTGTCTTAACTTATACTACATTCTGTTATGTTTTTGGGGGGGAGGGGGGAATAAAAAAAGTAGAATAAGTATGATGTTATATTGTGTGTGTATAAAGGACACAAGATGACTATTTTAATGGAATTGTGAAAGAAAAATCAATAAAAAAAAAAAAAAAAAAAAAAATTTGATAATAACACACAATATGTGGGATTAGTCTGCAGACTTGTGTATACATTGGAATCTGACAGTTGTCTGTAGATCTCCCTCTCATATTGATCTGTATCCATTATCATTATTGGCAGGTTTGATAGTGATTTCCCTCCGAGTAGATAAGGCAGTGAGGGCTATAGCTTCCTCCCGATTAAGATTGTTAGGTATATGATCCTTCATTGAATGGTTACGTAAAAATAAATCAATGTCCTCCTCTATCCTGCTAATAAATAGCTCAGCTGCTGCACACAAAGTAGGTGGAACAAAATTACTTTTGTTTTTTAGCTGTAAATTGGAAATAGACAATGCTAGCGAGCTGGTCTAGAGGAGAGAAAGATTTTAAACAAACATTTCTAAAAAAAGATACAAATCCTGCTTCAATACAAATGTATTCATTTTAGTTTTAGGACAAAAATTAAGACCCTTATTCAAAACCTGTAACTCTATATCACTCAAAGAGGTAGGCGAAATGTTATGTACCATACATGTAGTTAAGTCCTCTGTCTGTTCCTGGTCCTGGTAGCGAGGGATCTTGTTGTTGCGTTTTCAGTTCTTCTTACCTCCTCTCCTCTTGTGTTTGAACTCAGAGGACCCTGTTCCAAAAAAGAACCTTTAGGGGAATTAGTGGAAGAACCTGTGGAGGTCATATATATATATATATATATATATATATATATATACTATTAGTCAGATATTGTGTCTCAGAGATTTTGGTTCACTTACAGTACGTTTTCATGTTTGCTGTGTACTGGTGTTTGGAAGGATTTTGTTTCACTGTACATAAATCTCATCTAAAGCATATACAGTCTGTTCCCATTTTCCTGAGTGGAGCCACACAGATCTTGCCATCTCTGCTACTGATTACTGACACATCCTCTAAATAAAAATAAAGTATGGCTATAGATGCCCTGTAACATGAACTTATTGCTTTGCCTTTGCAATGGCAAAACACAAGTTAGCATGAAAGCTGAAAAAAGCACAGTTGCATTATTACCTATTTGCTTAGGTAAGTTGTTTAAAAAAACAACCAAAAAAACACTTGACTTCTGAAATTTAAAGCAGATATAAAGGAAGGAATTCTCACCTATGGTACAATGCCTAAAAGGTCCCTTGCCAGTGCCAGCATCTACTGCCCAGCTTCCTCTGGATGCTGGTTTTCAGCCATCTTGATTGGCTGGTGAGGAATGACATCACTTCTGCACATGCGCAAGAGTCATTCATCTTGGCACCCTGTTACTTAGATTGTGAATAGGCAGGTACAGTGGTGTGAAAAAGTGTTTGCCCCCTTCCTCATTTCCTGTTCCTTTGCATGTTTGTCACACTTAAGTGTTTCGGAACATCAAACCAATTTAAACAATAGTCAAGGACAACACAAGTAAACACAAAATGCAATTTGTAAATGAAGGTGTTTATTATTAAAGGTGAAAAAAAATCCAAACCATCATGGCCCTGTGTGAAAAAGTGATTCCCCCCCCTGTTAAAACATACTATAACTGTGGTTGTCCACACCTGAGTTCAATTTCTCTAGCCACACCCAGGCCTGATTATTGCCACACCTGTTCACAATCAAGGCATCACTTAAATAGGAGCTGCTTGACACAGTAAGGTCCACCAGAAGATCCTTAAAAGCTACACATCATGCCGAGACCCAAAGAAATTCAGGAACAATTGAGAAAGAAAGTAATTGAGATCTATCAGTCTGGAAAGGGTTATAAAGCCATTTCCAAATCTTTGGGAATCCAGCGAACCACAGTGAGAGCCATTATCCACAAATGGCGAAGACATGGAACAGTGGTGAACCTTCCCAGGAGTGGCCGGCCGCCCAAAATTACCCCAAGAGCGCAGCGACGACTCATCCAAGAGGTCACAAAAGACCCCACAACAACGTCCAAGGAACTGCAGGCCTCACTTGCCTCAGTTAAGGTCAGCGTTCATGCCTCCACCATCAGGAAAAGACTGGGCAAAAATGGCCTGCATGGCAGAGTTCCAAGGAGAAAACCACTGCTGAGCAAAAAGAACATCAAAGCTCGTCTCAATTTCTCCACAACACATCTTGATGATCCCCAAGACTTTTGGGACAACATTCTGTGGACCGATGAGACAAAAGTGGAACTCTTTGGAAGGTGTGTGTGTCCAAGTATATCTGGCGTAGAAGGAACACTGCATTTCAGAAAAAGAACATTATACCAACAGTAAAATATGGTGGTGGTAGTGTGATGGTCTGGGGCTGTTTTGCTGCTTCAGGACCTGGAAGATTTGCCGTGATAAAAGGAACTATGAATTCTGCTGTCTACCAAGAGATCCTGAAGGAGAATGTCCGACCATCTGTTCGTGTACTCAAGCTGAAACGAACTTGGGTTCTGCAGCAGGACAATGATCCTAAACACACCAGCAAGTCCACCACCGAATGGCTGAAGAAAAACAAAATGAAGACTTTGGAGTGGCCTAGCCAAAGTCCTGACCTGAATCCTATTGAGATGTTGTGGTATGACCTTAAAAAGGCCGTTCATGCTCGAAAACCCTCTAATGTAACTGAATTAGGACAATTCTGCAAAGATGAGTGGGCCAAAATTCCTCCAGGACGCTGTAAAAGCCTCATTGCACGTTATCGCAAAGCTTGGTTGCAGTTGTTGCTGCTAAGGGTGGCCCAACCAGTTATTAGGTTTAGGGGGCAATCACTTTTTCACACAGGGCCATGATGGTTTGGATTTTTTTCACCTTTAATAATAAACACCTTCATTTACAAATTGCATTTTGTGTTTACTTGTGTTGTCCTTGACTATTGTTTAAATTGGTTTGATGTTCCGAAACACTTAAGTGTGACAAACATGCAAAGGAACAGGAAATGAGGAAGGGGGCAAACACTTTTTCACACCACTGTAAGTGAATTTTATTGCTGAAATTACATTGCATATCTCTTCTGAAATGAAACATTGCTTGTTTGCAAATTTTTCTTTTTTACATTTAGTTCTGTTTTAAATTTCCGTTTTAAGCCCGAGGAAGGTAGAGAGATCTTTTATATTATCTAATGTAAATTTGTAGCAATAGGAATGTTAAATCTCAAATGTATGAACTTTAATTGAACATATTATTATATAGGTTGATTTATTTATTTGAATATAATTTTATATCACTGGATGTTTCACATGATAGATTAAAAGAGCTGCACTTATATTTTTAATTTAATTTTATATGTTGTATAGTGAGTTGAATTCACTGGAAGTGTACAGCAGCTGTGGAGTACTAATTAGTACACTTTGTAGTTTATTTATAGCACATAACACTTTAGGTAGGTGGCGCTAATTGTCTTTTATACACGCATAGTACTTATTATTAGACATATTACATGACAGGAAGTGGGAAATCTGGTCCCCCAATAATTTGCCTTAAAACAAAAGCTGGAACCCCACATGAATTTAACACCTCACATGGGAGGTAAAGGGGTTAGGGTCAGGGTATGCTATGCCAGTGCATAGCCATGTTCTATTAGACCCCTGTAATAGTTTACTACATCTAAGGTGAATAGCTAGTATCTGATATATAACTGATAATGCAAGTTTTGGCAATTTTAGAAATGGATTTGCTGAGATTCACCTCCATTCATAACATCCATATTCTGAATAATACTGAAAAAAAATACATCAATTGCAGCCTCACTGTGCCCATAAAATGCAGCCACTGTGCCATCAGTTGCAGCCACTGTGCCCATAAAATGTAGCCACAGTGCACCATCAAATGCAGCCTCATTGTGACACCCCCCGCCCGCTCACTCGCTGTCTGACCAGCACTTACCCCATCTTGGTGGCGGGTCAGGCAGCGCGTGATGGTGGCAAGCTGTGGGACGGGTAGCGAGTTAGGCGATGGCTCCTGTGTCCTCCATGCTTTCTGTGGGTCTCTGCTTCCCTTCTGCTAGGTGTCCACAAGGATCGCATGTGCCTTCAGCCACACTTTCTGATTGGCGGAGAGGCGGTTCAGTGTCAGAAAAGCAAATATTCATTTGCTTTTCTAACATACCTGTGTGGGCTCCGAGCGCAATGCTCTGCGCTCCGAGTCCACCTTTTTTTGAAAAAAAAAAAAGAAGCAAAAGCAATTACGCCCTTTGCGAAACACGTCACGTCACGCATCACGTGATGGGCAGTCGACTAGCACTACACAGAGCAGAGGCACAGAGGAATTGAGCAGCGCCAAACGACTCTGAGCGATTGTCGGAAGCCGGGAAACGGCCACAACGGAGCTCCCCATACGGCCATTTGGCCTCTTCACTACTTGGTGATTGCCCAATTAAAGGACACGGAGCGGCCACCCCGATCCCGGACAGCAGCAACTAGAGGTATTGGCAACCGATACCCTGACTGGAAAGATTGAAATCCCCGATACTGCATTCTAACAAGGAAGACGCCAGCCGGGTAAAGTTACAAGTTCACCTTACCTCCTTTCATTTGACTGTCTGAGAATTTAAAAAGTCCTCATCAATCCATATTGATTTCATTAAACATGACCAGCTAATTGCCATATGTCACAGAACTCTGTTTTGATATTACTGAACCGCCGACATTTGAGACCTAATTGATTTAGGACATTGTCTCGAGTTGATCTAAATATGAATGGTCAGCATAAAGCATAAGTAAGGTTGCATTCTACTAAACCTAGCTTGAAAAACAGTAATTACATCCAGGCTTTTTTCTGGCGATATGCAGATTCACAAGGACAGCTGAAACCAATACATGGTCTATGGTCCAGTTCCATTTAGACTGAACCCAACAAGGACTTTCTCCTCCCTCGGAATCTAAAATCTTTACCAGTCAGGATGCATAATTCCAATCTACTTTATCAGAACTTTTTACCGTGCATTTAGTGTCAGCTGGTATGTCACTTTGGTTAGCTACAATCATTAAATCAGCGCAGCCTCCTCAATTAAATAATTTGCCTCTAATAATAGCTCCATTAGTGCTATGATCATCAAATTTGGAATACCTTGAGGTTACATGACTTTATCAGCATTATTAGTATATCTATATTAATTTGATACCTTCCCTTTTTGTTTGATCATTTTTCACTGCTCAGTAACACGTGATGCTTTCAATGTTGTTTATATGGTGTCTAGTCTATGTCTTGTTTAGTGTTGTCTATAATTGTTGGTTCTAGATATCCAGGTATCTGGAATCCAATTTTAATGGGAAATACACAAGCATTGTTTACAAATAAAAAATTCACTTTTTTTCAAAGAACAACTTTGTTTCGATCTATGTTTGTCTCCACTTAGTAGCCTCTTTTTTCTCTGGGCCCGTGTCTTTAGGACCCAGTAACCGCCTCCACTACACCTTTTTTTGAAGCCTATAAGAGCCAATGGCTCTAATCAGGTGCCTAAAAAAACACTTCCGCCACTGGAATACAGGCGCACTGCGTCTGAAAAGGGTCCGGAAGCCTGAATAGGGGGTGGCCACGGCAGCCATTGATAGATTCATGCTATGCATGAATCTACCCATTATACATATAGGGGGGTGGTGTGATAGAGGGGGTGGCACCCGTTCCGCCCCTGGTGGAATGTCACACTCAAAATAAGATCTTACTACTAATTTACAAAGAGGCGATTTATGTTTCTCTTTCTTGAATCTGTTTCAGTGTGGACCTGGTATTTGTAATTTCTGTTTAATGCCATGTTTTCACCTTACCTACAGCTTGGTGTTTGCCAGCATTTATTACACTGCATGCGTTCCACATAGGATCTGAAAATTGTTAAAAACAATGTTTATTGTCTCTCCTCTTGGATAATCAGAACTGTGGGTTCTGACCTTTAGAATTAATTGTCAGATTAAATTGCTTCTGCTGCTTTTTATTAAAAGATAAGCTTAAGTACGTGCGTTGTAGTTCTTTTCCTGCTTCTGTTTTCTGTATTCCAAGATTACACAAAACATGGATCGATTGGCCAAGACGTTGCGTAATCCAGAATCAATCAATGGCTGCCAGTGAAGTATTCCGAGAGAGGCCTCTTTATCTGAAAATTGCACGCTAATATCAGTGGAACAATTATATTCCTGTCATGGGGGACAGTTAATGGAACTTTAAGATATTGGAAAATTTCACTTGACAAGCAGGGAGACTTTTAATTTACTTTAAGAAGTATATAGAATTTTCATTATTTTTATGATACCTATACAAGAAAGATCTGCTTGATATCAATAACATTATCAGTATGTATTCATTTTCTAAAAACTGTTTTTCTGCATATAATTTGGAGGTAAATATCTACAGGCGGCAGTCAAATTTGCCCCTTACATTACAGTCTCTGCTTTCTGCTTTGCAATGCTACACAATGGTTGTCCTTTACTGCCTGTTGCTTCACTGAAGTAGGCAGAGTGTGTAGCAATGGGCAAACAGGAACAGAATTCCCTTTAGAGTCCACTCACACACAATGCATGCCAGCATATATACTTTGAAATATTAATGTATTTCAATAGGAGCAGTGCATTGTGCTGATGTACTAATGTGCGCTACCCTGCACTGAAAAAAAAGTAGAACATGCCCTAATTTTCTTTCAGTGCAATGCCTTCTGTTGGCCTGTGGGGAGGTGCAGCATTGTGTGGCTGCAGTAAACACGCCAGTTGCAGAGATCAAAATTTGTATTAATGTCAGAGTTCAATAATTCACAACAAGCCTGCTTGGAAGGCACCCAACTGGCAATACTCACAGAATGTAACAGCAGTGTGTAGTGGAGAAGGTCTCAGATGTGCTGACAACGTCTGTATCAAGGGGCAGATTGCGACCTGGCCAGTCCATACCCAAATGGGGAGGTCTCCAGAAAAGGATGGTGTGTCCCTATCCTTTTCCTACTCATCTGGAACCTCTCCCTACCACTAATCACTTTCCCTACCTGATGGGAAACCTGTCCCTACTCTACCCACATTCAAAATGAGCCCCAAGCTTTGGAGCCAGGGCCTTAAACAGGCTCTGTCTTACCCAAGATGGCTGCCATGGTCACATGGGGTGCAGCATCCAATCGAATAGCTTCCCCAATGACCCAGGAAACCATAGAGGAATCATGTTCCTCTTGCCTTCCCATCCAACTGCAATGCCGCTGTGGTTAAGCGGCACCTACAGTGGAGAAAATAGACTGCACCTGCCTGCAGTCCTTCTACAGTCTATAGGAGGGCTGGAGGATAGTTTGAGCACCAAACTGAAAGATTTTTGTCCTATTTCATCCCATCCTATTCCTATCCATGTGCCAAACTGCATCTATATACATGTGGGAAATCTGCTCTTTGAATAGACTGAGGAAGGTAAGGGGTGCGGGTAGCAGTGTTAATTAAATTGACGAAAAATTTTGTGGCACAATATTTGTCAGCGGTCTTTTTACAGTGATGAAAATGAAACAAAAATGTAGCACTGTCCCCATAGGGCTTTCTGAATGTTGACTTCTTAGGCCACTCTTTGAGTACCAGCAGCTGGGTACGGAGTGTTCCCACTTGGTTGCTAGGGATTTCCACTTTGTCCCACCCTTACTCCTGCTTACTCGTTAATCAATGACCTGTCCAGGGTTTATACGTGTTTTTTTTGTATTTTATTTTGGAACTTGGATGGGAGAAGGGATTAGTAGGATAATCCAACTGAAACTATTCACAATGGATAAGGACAACTCTCACTTGACCTCACCGGATTACTTGTGGAAGCAGTAACACTGCTTTAACCATACAGGAATGTAGTCCTCTTGCTCTCACTAGGAGCAGACTTGATATACTACGTTATCTTCAGGACACTCTCTAGCATCCCCTTTACTTACACCCATCCACTGACTCTTCTAGCTGAAGAGGGTGGCCCATATCGACAGGCCCCAAAGACACAGATCTGTACTCACAGTAGGCAGAATCAGATCCTTCCTGGGGTCTCCCTTTCAGTCTGCTCTGTAGGACCCCTGGGTTCAGCTCCTCTCTCTCTTGGGCCCTTGAGTCAACCACCCAAGGCCGCACGACCACCTCTACGGAGGAGAGGGCAGCCGCCTCCTCCCTCCTGGACTCTGTTCCCCTGCTCAACTAACTCTGAGCACATGTACCCTGGGCTTATACACAGTATCCCAACATGCAATGCAGAATTTTTCCTGAAAAAGACTGTAACAAAGCATGTGCACTCACCTGTCAGGTCCCCTCCCACTGTCCAATATGCCTCCCTATTGGACCAGTGAGGGACAGTCAAACAAGCTGAGCTGCACCTGAGTACAATGAGCAAACCTAACCAATAGATCCTGCTCCCTGGTAGGCAGAGAGCACGCTAAGATTTACCTGACCATCTTCCTGGTAAGCAGAAAGATCAAAAACTATACTCCCTTCTTGCACCCACCTAGGGGGGTGCTACATCCACCCCCCACCAAAACAAGCCATGTCCTCATTGGCTTCGGGCATCCACCCCTACAAAAATACCTATACAAAATATACACGTAGTATCCCACAAACTTGGAAAGGGTGAAAAGGCAAGTAACATATGTACAGGTCCATGGGGCATAACCCATAAGTGGCCAATTAGCACAATAAATTACGTAGAAAAATATAGATATCTGCTGTACAAATATTAACATTATTCTTAAAGAGCATTTTTGCCAGGTGCACTATATTAGTGCACCCCCCCCCCCCCCCACCAAACAAAACTGGACGACGGAGAAATGTGGCTGAACACACCTAATTAACTATGCTATGCATAACATTTTTACATATGTTCAAAATATATCCAAATGGATTGAGGACAACCTCCGCTGAGGCATTAAGATTTCTTGAAGGCCTGCAAAAAAAAGAAACACAAGTATATAGCATCATTCACCCTATATACTTACAGTGAGACTGTCCTCTCCTCAGAGGCGACCTTTCCACTATACCAATCTCTATCACTAACCATTAGGGATGACCTGAACACCCCCTGGTTCGGTTCGCAACAGAACTTGCGAACAGGCAAAAAATTTGTGCAACACGCTAACACCGTTAAAGTCTATGGTACACAACATGAAAAATCAAAAGTGCTAATTTTAAAGGCTTATATATGCAAGTTATTGTCATAAAAAAGTGTTTGGGGACCTGGGTCCTACACCAGGGGACATGTATCAATGCAATAAAAAGTTTTAAAAGCTGCAGTTTTTTTAGGAGCAGGGATTTTAATAATGCTTAAAGTGAAACAATAAAAATTAAATATTTCTCTAAATATCGTGCCTGGGGGGGTGTCCTTAGTATGCCTGTAAAGTAGCACATCTTTCCTTGTTTAGAACAGTACCACAGCAAAATGACATTTCTAAAGGAAAAAAATTAACTTAAAACTGCTTGTGGCTGTAATTTATTGTCGGATCCTGGCAATATAGATAAAAATCATTGAAAAAAAACGGCATGGGTCCCCCCCCCCAGTCCATTACCAGGCCCTTTGGGTCTGGTATGGAAATTAAGGGAAACCCTGCAGACCTGAAGGGCCTAGTATTGATTTTGAGGGGGGGCCCTACGCCATTTTTTTTATAATTTTGGCACAGGGTTTCCCTTAATATCCATACCAGACCTGAAGGGCCTGGTATGGATTTTGGGGGGACCCCCACGCAATTGTTTTGTTAAATTTTGGTGCACTGTTCCCTTTAATATCCACACCAGACCCAAAGGGCCTGGTAATGGACTGGGGGGGGGGGGGGGGGTAACCATGCCATTTTTTTTTACATTTTTTCCTTTACAAATGTAATTTTGCTGCTCTCATTCATAAAACTATGTACGGCTGCCATGTAAGCAGCCTTACATAGTGTGGGGTGTGGACTCAGCTCCCTGAGCTATGATTGGCCAAAGGCACCCTGCAATCATGGCTCTCACAGCAGAGCATGCTATAATTGGCCAAAGCATGAAGGTCAGGTGCATGCTTTGGCCAATCAGCAGCGTCAATGCACTGTGATCTCACAGTGCATTGACGGTCTCGACGCTCATTATGGCTCCTTCTGCGGGCACTCAAATTTCCAGAGAACGCCCCATAATGTTCGGTATTCGGCGAACACCCAATGCTCATTCCTACTAATCATCACATTAAGATTGCAGATGTATCCAGCCCCCTAAGGGCAACTCTTGACTTGTCGTCCTGTAGTATTCCTGTAATAGAACAACATCCTAGTCTGACTAACTGGACACATTTCACATCTGAGAACCATATACAGTGGTGTGAAAAAGTGTTTGCCCCCTTCCTCATTTCCTGTTCCTTTGCATGTTTGTCACACTTAAGTGTTTCGGAACATCAAACCAATTTAAACAATAGTCAAGGACAACACAAGTAAACACAAAATGCAATTTGTAAATGAAGGTGTTTATTATTAAAGGTGAAAAAAAATCCAAACCATCATGGCCCTGTGTGAAAAAGTGATTGCCCCCCTTGTTAAAACATACTATAACTGTGGTTGTCCACACCTGAGTTCAATTTCTCTAGCCACACCCAGGCCTGATTATTGCCACACCTGTTCACAATCAAGGCATCACTTAAATAGGAGCTGCTTGACACAGTAAGGTCCACCAGAAGATCCTTAAAAGCTACACATCATGCCGAGACCCAAAGAAATTCAGGAACAATTGAGAAAGAAAGTAATTGAGATCTATCAGTCTGGAAAGGGTTATAAAGCCATTTCCAAAGCTTTGGGAATCCAGCGAACCACAGTGAGAGCCATTATCCACAAATGGCGAAGACATGGAACAGTGGTGAACCTTCCCAGGAGTGGCCAGCCGCCCAAAATTACCCCAAGAGCGCAGCGACGACTCATCCAAGAGGTCACAAAAGACCCCACAACAACGTCCAAGGAACTGCAGGCCTCACTTGCCTCAGTTAAGGTCAGCGTTCATGCCTCCACCATCAGGAAAAGACTGGGCAAAAATGGCCTGCATGGCAGAGTTCCAAGGAGAAAACCACTGCTGAGCAAAAAGAACATCAAAGCTCGTCTCAATTTCTCCACAACACATCTTGATGATCCCCAAGACTTTTGGGACAACATTCTGTGGACCGATGAGACAAAAGTGGAACTCTTTGGAAGGTGTGTGTGTCCAAGTATATCTGGCGTAGAAGGAACACTGCATTTCAGAAAAAGAACATTATACCAACAGTAAAATATGGTGGTGGTAGTGTGATGGTCTGGGGCTGTTTTGCTGCTTCAGGACCTGGAAGACTTGCCGTGATAAAAGGAACTATGAATTCTGCTGTCTACCAAGAGATCCTGAAGGAGAATGTCCGACCATCTGTTCGTGTACTCAAGCTGAAACGAACTTGGGTTCTGCAGCAGGACAATGATCCTAAACACACCAGCAAGTCCACCACCGAATGGCTGAAGAAAAACAAAATGAAGACTTTGGAGTGGCCTAGCCAAAGTCCTGACCTGAATCCTATTGAGATGTTGTGGTATGACCTTAAAAAGGCCGTTCATGCTCGAAAACCCTCTAATGTAACTGAATTAGGACAATTCTGCAAAGATGAGTGGGCCAAAATTCCTCCAGGACGCTGTAAAAGCCTCATTGCACGTTATCGCAAACGCTTGGTTGCAGTTGTTGCTGCTAAGGGTGGCCCAACCAGTTATTAAGTTTAGGGGGCAATCACTTTTTCACACAGGGCCATGATGGTTTGGATTTTTTTTCACCTTTAATAATAAACACCCTCATATACAAATTGCATTTTGTGTTTACTTGTGTTGTCCTTGACTATTGTTTAAATTGGTTTGATGTTCCGAAACACTTAAGTGTGACAAACATGCAAAGGAACAGGAAATGAGGAAGGGGGCAAACACTTTTTCACACCACTGTAATTAGCAATAGACTCAGTCCCACTCAATTACCAGGGTACTGACTCTGGCTTATCCTAGTCAGATCCACAAGTTAGAATGAAGAGGTGCAGAGTCCATTAGACTGATGGCCGCAGTGTCCTTCCTTCTGCGGCACAGAGGCAACACAACTTCTCCTGGAGGCCAGCTGTTATTGCTGGAGCCTGAGCAACTGCTGGCCTACTTGTGAGTGTTGGTAGAAACTCTTCAAGGGAGCCCTTTCTCTCTGGCACCCTCCTTCTCTGAAGAGACAATGAGCCACTACCCATTTTTTTCTTTTTCACAGGTAGCACTATGAGTGTGTACAATACAGGCCAAAGCACTGTGTGCATTATATGCCTCCTCAGACCATCGAAAGTGGCTAAATCTGTATCTGTGAGTTTGTTCAAACCTTAATACCATAAATAACTGCTTCACCCCAGGCCACTGCATATAATCGGCCGGGTGGGCTTTTCGTCATTCTGAGTGGACATTCCTGAACGTCCTTCAGAAGGAGTGGGATCGCTCGGCTGCGTGCCCGCTCGGCTGCGATTGGCAGGAGGGATCTGTGATTTGCCCACCTGATCACATGATGGCTGTGTGCAATCACAGCCATCATGTAATGAAAATACAGCCTGGTGACATCACAAGGAGCGGAATCATGCGGCCACCTGCCCATGCAGTGGCACAATACTGATGTGCCTGTGTCCCCCCAGAGACAGGGCAACATCGCTCTTCAGGAGGGCTCTGTGATTGGCCCTCCTGATCACCCAGCTAGTGTCCCCAACAGTGAAAAACACCTGCCCCACATCTATCCCAGTAAACATCTGTCCCACTGAACATCTGCCACATCAGGCCCACTGAACATCTGTCCATGATCATCTGGCACATCTGTCCATGATCATCTGATGCACATCTGTCTGTGATCATCTGGTACATCTTTCCATGGTCATCTGTGCACATCTGTCCGTGATCATCTGAGTAAATATATCCGTGATCATCTGCGTACATCTGTCTGTGATCATCTGGCCCATCTGTCCATGATCATCTGGCCCATCTGTCCATGATCATCTGCACATATCTGTCCATGATCATCTGACCCATATGTTCATGATCATCTGCACACATCTGTCTGTGATCATCTGCACACATCTGTCCGTGAGCATCTGTGCACATCTGTCAGAGATCATCTGTGCACATCTGTCAGTGATCAACTGCCACATCTGTCTGTGTTCATCTGCCACATCTGTCTGTGATCATCTGACACATTTCTCCGTGATCATTTACCCCATCTGCCCTTGATCATCTGCCACATCTGCCCGTGATCATCTGCCACATCTGCCCGTGATCATCTGCCACATCTAATTCCATTGTCCTGATGGTCCAGGGCTTTCAAAAATGTGATAGGTACTCAGGAAATGAATGTGTCATTTATGCTCCTAGAACACCTGATGGTGCTCCCTGCATGTTGGGTCTCTGTATGTGGCCAGGCTGTGGAAAAGTCTCACACATGTGGTATCGCCATACTCAGGAGGAGTAGCATTATATATTTAGGGGTGTAATTGCAAGTTTATCTATGCCATGTGTGAGAAATAACTTTTGTGAAAACACTTAAAAAAAAAACTATGGGGGTTATTTACTAAAGGAAAATCCACTTTGCACTGCAAGTGCACTTGAAAGTGCACCTGGAAATAAAGTCGCTGTAGATCCAAGGGGGACATGCAAGGAAAATAAAAAACAGCATTTTAGCTTGCACATGATTGGATGATAAAATCAGCAGAGCTTCCACTCATTTCAGATCTACCCCTTAGATCTAGAGTGACTGCACTTTCAGTGCACTTTCAAGTGCACTTGCAGTGCAAAGTGGATTTGCCTTTTGTAAATAACCCCCCATGCCTCTTACTAAACACCTTGGACTGTCATCTTTACAAAAAGGGGTCATTTGGGGGATATTTGTACTGTCCTGACATTTTAGGGCCTTAAGAAGAAATGAGATAGGTTGTCAGTACATCAGGATAGATCAATTTTCAATGATTCACAGTCTAGCTTGTAGACTCTATAACTTTCACACAAATCTATTATCATACAATTATCAGGATTTTTTTTTTTTTTTTTTTACCAAAGACATGTAACAGAATACATTGTGGCCTAAATGTATGATGAAATTAGATTTTATTGGATTTCTTTTAAAACAGAAAGTAGAAAATATAGTTTTTTTTCCAAATTTTTACTCTATTTTCGCTTATATTGCATAAAAAAAAACCCCAGTGGTAAATAAATACCACAAAAAGAAAGCTCTGATTGTATGAACAAAATTATAAAAATTTCATTTGGGTACAGTGTAGCATAACTGAGCAATTGTCATTGAAAGTGCGAGAGCGCGGAAAGCTGGAAATTGGTCTGGGGAGGAAGGGGGTGAAAGTGCCCAGTATTGAGGTAGATAATAACGTATTCGATTTTTTTACTCCAAGAGTATATAATGAGTTTGGAAATTCTAGAGAACTGATTAAAGTCATACTAAAGTCTTGTTTTTTTTTGTTCAAAAATAACAAACGTTATACTTACCTGCTCTGTGCAGTGGTTTTGCACAGAGCAGCCCAGATCCTCCTCTTCTTGGGTCCCTTGCTGGCGCTCCTGGCCTCTCCCTCCAGACCCCACAGCAAGCAGCTGTGGGGGCAGGAGACAAACTGCTACTCTGTGTGTCCATTCAGACACTGAGCCACGGCTCGTCCCACCCCCTCTCTCCCCTTATTGGCTTACTGACTTTGATTGACAGCAGCGTGAGCCAATGGCGTCTGCTGTGTGTCTCAGTCAGTCAGGAGGGAGAGTCCTGGACAGCCGAGTCAATTAAGCAACATCGCTGGATCGAGAGGGGGCTCAGGTATGTATTAGGGGGTTGAGAGGGGGATGCATTTATCTAAATGCATAGAATGCATTAAGATAAAAAAGAACTTCTGCCTTTAGTACCATTTTAACCACTAGCCTACCCTCCGCCGCAGTTATACAGTGGCAGGTTGGCACGGCTGCGCACATCACC
>CM053026.1:706040404-706057042 GCA_028564925.1 Lithobates sylvaticus | reverse complement strand
AATTTATGGACTTTATATATTGTTATTTTATATTTGATATGAGTTTTTATGATTTTTTGGGTGATGTATTAGTATAGTATATGGTAGCGCTTTATCTTGTTCACACCTTTTAAAGGCACATGCACTTTGAGAGCAGCAACCTTGAATGTTAGTAATCACTTATATTTATATTTAATTGTATTATTTTTACCTATCTACACTATTTACCTATCTTCACGTAAGCGGCAGGTCAAAAAAAAAAAAAACACCTTTAGCACATGTACACATGCAAGGAATCTGGCTGGAAAGGCATTAATTTGTTGACATTTGTAAACAGGCAGCTAAGCGTTCTAAAGCCCCATACACACGGTAGGATTTTCGCATGGATTCTGTCCGATCGGACAATGTTGTCGAAAAATCCGACCGTGTGTATGCACCATCGGACAGTGTACGTCGGATTGTCCGACGGACAAAGTCCTATCTCCTGCTGGATAGATTTTTGGACAACAAGGTCCGATCACACCAAATCCGATCGTGTGTATGGTAGTCCGACGGACAAAGTGCTACGCATGCTCAGATCACATTACAAGACCAAAGCTATTGGCTACTAGCCTCTACGTAGTCCCGTCGTAGGCAACAAACGTCACCACGTTCAGAATGATCGGATTTTCCGACAACTTTGTCCGACCGTGTGTACGCAAAACCAACATCAGACAAAGTATGACGGACATGGTCTGACGGACCTGGTCCTCGGATAATCCGCGCGTGTGTATGGGGCTTAAGAGATTGCTGGACAAGAAGTTATTATGTGTTTGAAAAGCATTGCTCCCTGGTCTGCTACCTTAATTTGAAATATTTTAAACTCCGGTAATCTCCTTATATGTATTGTACATGAAACAGCTTAAGGTTTATGCTTAGTGAAGCCTTAGTTATACATGTCATTCTGAACCAAAACTGAAATCATTGCAACTTAGACATGTTAAATATAATCAATTCACCGTGTTAAAATTTTGCTTGATTTTTCTCCTGCAGTAAAGTAAATTAATCAAGCATATTTATCCTGCAAATTGTTGTTGGTTAAACTAATCAGAGGTGATTTATATTTCATATGCTGCAGAATTGTCAAAACAAGTTCTGCAGTGTTTAGTATTGCTGCAGCAACATATACGGGAAGGTGGCTTTTGTTTTTATAGACCGTGGATTGGGCTATACAGACCATTTAACGTTTTCTTGCTACTTTAGAGAAAGGAAACCCGTACAAATGCAATGGCTGCCATTGCTGACCTCCTGCCTGGATGCCTCAAGTTCCATCATTTCTGAGTCACTGTACAAAAATGCAGATCTAGGTGATGTTTCTGATGCTTTTTTTAAAACCTATTGTACTTTATTTATAGTATGTATATAAAACATATGTAGCACCCTCTAGTGTGTGCTACTAGAGTTGAGAGCAGGTAAAAGCATTTCTGGCCAGGAATAAACCTGAGTCACTGAATTGAGTCAGGGTTACTAGAGGCCAGGGCCGGATGACTCATCCTGGCATCTCTCTGGTGCCTCCCCCTGGTATCTGGAGGGTTGGAGAACCTTCTAGAACTAGAGGGCGGGATGATGAGGGGCTCCCTTGAATATTTATGGGACCTCAGCCAGTGGGCTGGCAGGGGGACTGAGAAAATCCCATAAATAAACATGGGCCATGCCAGTAGGGGAGTCAGGTGGAAGATCGAGATGGAGTGCTGGGGAGAGGCTGTGTCAGTGGCCCCTGAGGAAAAAAACGTAGTCTGAAGGGGGGTGCTCTGCCTCGGGCTGGGGCTCAGGAAAGCTGGCCTGGAAGGATCCCACCATAGGAGACAACTGGAGGGATTCGTACCAGAAGAGGCAGCGGGAAAGAGCAAGTAAGACAGTGAGTAAACTCAGCCTGGTGCAGGGATAATACAAGGGGAGGGACTGTCAGCTGTAGCAGCGCTCTCTGAAGACACCGTTGTGCTTAAAGCGGTTATGCACTCTGTATAATTTTTTTTTTTTTTTGGACGGAATATAAAGGATGCTTACCTTTATTGGGGGACTCACCTGTTCCATCTTCCATCTCGATCGCCGCCGGTTTTCGTCCGATGAAGTTCCTCGTCTTCTTCTTTTGTGCTGGGGGCCTGTGAAACACCCACAGGAACTTTAGATGGCCGAGCATGCACCGCCGTTACTCGCGCGTGCGCAGTAACGGCACATCTGCCGACATCTCACGAGATTTCGGCAGATGTGGCCGAAATCTCGCGAGATTTCGGAAGATGTGGCCGAAATCTCGCGAGATTTCGGAAGATGCCCGCCTGACTCCTGGGATCAATGACACCAGATCCCAGGAGACAGGGCGGCGTGACGACGATCGACGCAGAGACCCCGCCCGCCGCCGAAGAGAGAGAAGACCAGAAGTCATCAATTACAAGGTAAGTAAAAAAAAAAAAACAACATTTCATTTAGTACTCTTTGCCTGATTTGGAAGGCAAAGAGATTTACTAAATGAAATGGGTGCAGAACCGCTTTAAGTCTTCATCCTTGCCCTGGGGAATCTCCATATAAGTGTGCCAGTCAGGGAGGACTTGTGAAGAGTGTCAGTCAGGAAGGAGTAGGGAAGTGTGTGCCAGTCAGGAGAACTGCGGAAGCAAGCACCCAGGTGGGCTGGTATCTTTTACAGCAGTAGAATTGGGCCCAGGATCTACAGGATCTACAGGAAGGCAGAATGTTCACTCCACATTGTATTGTATTGTATATTTAATCCACAAAGGGATAGATGTTCCCAGCTTGTAATGGAAGGGAGAAGAGGATTTTCAGTGTACATAGCAAGGAAGTTGTCCCACCGTTAATAGACATGGACATTTTTCAAGTTGGGCATTTCATAATTCCCTACCCTATCCAAGTTATCAACCCCTAATAAAACAACAAAAAAAAACAAACCAAGGACTGTTTTCTGTGTTGGAATGCAAGGTGGAAAATGCTGTGTGCCCAGCAGAGGCGGCTCTAGGTTTTGTGAGGCCTTAGGCAAACCCTATGAGGCCACACTCACTCCCATAACGGAAAATATTATTCAAGCGATAGAAATTACTACAGAAAAGACTGCAGACATGATACAGGGGATGGTCAGAGACTGCAGACATAATACAAGAGATGGTTAGTGACTGTACGGACATGATACAAGAGATAGTCTTATTATGGTAATGACACGCAAACTGTCACCTTGCTAACACAGTAACACCACATTGCTGCAGCAGCCACAGCCAGGTTGCAGACAGATGATCCCTCTATACACTCCTTTGTCCCCTACTACAAGCAGGAGAAGCTGACATTCGCTTTGAGCGCCCTGCAGTGCATTCTGGAAGGTGTAGTCTCTGCAGAGCGCAGGCACTGGAGGGCCAAGTCTAGTGTGTGGTGTGGAGAACTACAACTCCTGCCATGCAATGTGATGCCGGCTTTGGGTGAAGGCTAGGACAGCGGTAGAGCCTGCTATTGCCTGCAGCTGAGATGTTCTCTGTGGGGGGGGGGTGTTACAGCTGGCTGGAACCTCCATGGGCTTTACCCCAGTGTGTAACGGCCAGCACACCCACCTGCCTTGGGACACCCAGAGCCATCTTTATTATTTATTGGACCCTGGGCAAACATTTTCCTGGGCCCCCCTCCCACCCCAGAAATTTCGCTCTCCACCCCCATAGCCCAAAAAAAACAAACACTAAACAAAAAAACTTTAATAGTGTAAACATAAAGATCTGGTTCACAATCACTGATTGCTTCAGGCTCACTGATTGGTTGCTAGAGGTTACTGCACAATATTACCACTCAATGATTTATTTGCTAGAGGTTACTGTACATCATTACCACTTACTCATTGGATGCTAGAGGTTACTGCACATCATTACTGCTCACTGATTACCCATTGGTTGCTAGAGGTTACTGCACACCATTACGGCTCACTGATTGGTTGCTAGAGGTTACTGCACATTGTTACTGCTCACTGATTGTTTGCTAGGGGTTACAGCATATCGTTATGACAGGATTCAGTTTGGGGTGATGGTGGCAGCATTAGGGTAAGAGGCTGAGATCATATCTCCCTTATAATGATAAGGGGTAGGGTTATAGGATGCCAGAGGTAGGGTACAAGAGGGATATGGATGATAATGACAGGAGGCAGGGTGGTAGGATGCCAGCAGAGGGAGGTGATGATGGAGATGATGATGATGATGGGGGTAGGTTTAGAGGTGGGGTACAGGGGGGATGAAGATGACGGGGGTTGGGTGGTAGGAAGCTGTCAGAGGGGTGTAGGGGATGAAGATGACAGGGGGTGGGGTGGTATGAACCTGGCTGTGGGGTACAGGGAAATGAAGATGACAAGAGGTGGGGTGGGAGGAAGCTGGCAGTGGGGTACAGAGGGACGAATATGACAGGGTGTGGGGTGGTAGGAACCTGGCAGTGGGTTACAGGGGGGGATGATAAGAAGTATGATGACAGAAGGTAGGGTGGTGGGATGCCAGGAACGGGGGGGATGAGGAGGATAATGATGATGACAGGGGATCAGTAGGTGGCATACATATCATCAGTGCTCTGTGTGTGATTGAGGAGGTCACAGATGGCTGGCAGCAGTGATTTTCAGGGCGCCCGACATGGGATGCTGTTAGTGTCCAGCAGGAGTGTTATGTGTAGTACCTTGAGGCTAAATGGTTGGCAGGCGCCAGCTATGGCAGGTCCTCAAATACGGATTAGATCAGGGAGCTGCTCAGCCGCTGCAGCCACTGCAGGAGATCCTCAGTGTGTGGCAGAAGGGGAGGAGCCAGAGGGGGGGAATACATGGAGCCACTCAGTGATCCTTGTCTCTCGGACAGTGCTCAAGTAGCCGGGGAAAACTAGTTGTGCGCACCACTGGCTTTTGCCCCGCATTAAAGGCTTTGAGGGCACCGACGAGGGGACATTCACTCCCACACACGGTAGGCAAATTAGGCAGCCACGAGGCCCCTAGGAGTGCGAGGCCTTAGGCGACCGCCTAATTTGCCTAATTAGCGAGCCGCCTCTGGTGCCCAGCCATGTAGCAGTGAGGAATCCTAACTCAGCAGCTCTTACATGGGGTGTGCTACACATATAAAAACAAATACTTAATTGGGGTACATTCCACCCGGTATTTCGACAAACAGGGTGGAACACTACATAACAATACAGTTCCAATCACACAATAAATTATATTCACTTAGCTGTATGATGCCTAACATGTTACACATAGCAAAGTTCCCCCAACCATCACATCATGCATGGTGTCACTTTACCCCATAAGCATTATGTGGTCCCTAAAGTATCACCAAAATACCTAGCAGCCTAACATCAGACATGCAGTGCCTGAGTTAGACCCCTGCCCTACATGACATGACAACAAAAGCAAATTGTTCAAATGTTTCAATAAGTAACAGGTGTGATGGGGGATAGGAAACAGGTGTAAAGGAGGGGAAAAGAGTTTGCAGGCCTGCAGCCTTTGTGAAGGGAAAAGACACATCAATACCACTCACCTATTGGTGGCTAGAGGTTACTGCACATCATTACCACTCACTGATTTGTTGCTAGCGGTTACTGCACATCATTACTGCTCATTGATTGGTTGCTATAGGTTACTGCACATCATTACTGCTCACCCATTGGTTGCTAGAGGTTACTGCATATCAATACCACTCACATATTGGTTGCTAGAGGTTACTGCATATAATTACCACTCACTGATTGGTGGCTAGAGGAAACTGCACATTATTACAGCTCACTGATTGGTTTCTAGAAGTTACTGCACATCATTACCGCTCACTGATTGGTTGCTAGAAGTTACTACACATCATTACCACTTACTGATTGGTTGCTAGAGATTAATGCACATCATTACCACTCACCCATTGGTTGCTAGAGGTTACTGCACATCAATACTGCTCCCCTATTGTTTGCTAGAGGTTACTGCACATTATTACCGCTCACTGATTGATTGCTGGAGGTTACTGCACATTTTTTACTGCTCACTGATTTGTTGCTATAGGTTACTGATTATCATTATCACTCACTGATTGATTGCTAGAGGCAATAGTTCATCATTGCTCCCTGAGGGGGTGAAGGGCAGTATTGTGGTGTGTGATGCAACTATTGAGGTACAGTTGGTTGGATTGTAGAGTTCAGTTTGGGGTGATTGTGGCAGCGTTGGGGTGAGAGACTGATATCATATCTCCCCTGTAATGATGGGGGTAGGGTGATAGGATGCCAGAGGGGAGGTACAGGGGGATAATGGGGAAGATTATGACATGGGGTGGGGTGGTAGAATGCCAAAGGTGGGGTACAGAGGGATGATGGGGATGTTGATGACAATGGGAGGGGTGGTAGGATGTCAGCAGAGGGGGATGGGGATGATGACAGTGGGTGGGGCAGTAGGAATCTGGCAGTAGGTTACAGGGAGATGAAGATGAGGATGATGATGATAGGTAGGGTAGTATGATGCTAGAGGTGGGGTACAGAGGGATGATGGGGATGTTGATGACAGGGGCAGGGTTTTAGGATGTCAGCAGGGTTTTAGGATGTCAGTGGGGTACGGGGTGAAGATAACAGGAGGTGGGGTGGTAGCAGGCTGGCAATGGGGTATGGGGTGGTAAAGATTACAGGGGTAGGGTGGTAGGAAGCTGTCAGTGGGGTACAGGGGGGATGAAGATGACAGGGGGTGGGGTGGTAGGAAGCTGTCAGTGGGGTATAGGGGAATGAAGATGGCATGGGATAGGGTGGTAGGAAGCTGTCAGTGGGGTACAGAGGGATAAGGATAACAGGGGGTGGGGTGATAGGAAGCTGTCAGTGGGGTATAGGGGGATGAAGATGACAGGGGGTGGGGTGGTAGGAAGCTGTCAGTGGGGTACAGGGGGGTGAAGAGACAGGGGGTGGGGTTGTAGGAAGCTGGCAGTGGGGTACAGGGGGGATGAAGTTAAGAAGTATAATGACATGAGGTAGGGCAGTGGGAAGCTAGGAACAGGGGGATGATGAGGAGGATAATGATGATGACACAGAGTCAGTAGGTGTAGTCAGTAGGTGGCAGCATATGCCTGATGGCATACATATAGTCAGGGCTGTGTAAGTGAAGTAACGGGTGACTGGCAGCAGGCATTTTTGGGGGCCACCTTGGTCAGGGGGGTGATGACATGGGATTCTGTAAGTGTCAGGCAGGACCGTCATGCAGTACTTAAGGCCACTTTCACACAGCTTTTCAGGCGCTTTTGAAGAGCTTTCCATTCATTTCAGGAGGGGAGTTTTTCACAGCCCTGCCAGCACACTGCCCCAGTGTGAAAGTGTTCATTGATTTTAATAGAAATACGTTTTCGTGAGCTTTTTAGGCGCTGTTTTTAGCGTGAAAACGCCTGAAAAGCGTCTCAGTGTAAAAGTGGTCTAAAGCTCCGGCAGACTGGCTCCTCAATGGTTGCCAGGGCCCTGCTGTGGCAGGTCTTCCATTGCAGACCGTCCACCTGGAGCGGAGATCAGGCAGCTGCTCATCCGCAGCGAGCATTATCTGAGCTCTGCACATGGTAGGAGACCTTCGAACTATGGGAGAAGGGGAGGAGCTGGGGGAGGGGTGTACATGGAGCCACCCACTGAACCTGGGTCATCAGGCAGTGCTCGAGTAATCAGTTCGCCTCTGGCCGGGAAAACTAGTTGTGGGCACCACAGGCTCAACTAGTTGTGGGCCCCACAGTAATGACTGGACCCAGGGCAGCTGCCCTTTTTGCCCTGCATTAAATACGGCCCTGCCAACATAATGGCTGCATAGACACATTTCAAAATTTGACAGGCATGCAGGAGTGGGTACACAGACATGAATGCCTGACAAAGTGCCAGTCTAAATGAGCACTTAGGCTGGTCATACACTGTGCAAATTTCTTCACAGGTTGCAGGAAAGAAATTTGCACTATTCTTCACCAACACAGACATTGCTGATTGGGGAATCCTTCCTGCTAAATCATTGGCTGCTCCTGGTGGGGACGGCTTCCCCTGCCCAACCCCCCCCCCCCCATCCCCCCCCCCCCCCCCCCCCCCCCCCCCCCCCCCCCCCGCCCCCCCCCCCCCCCCACCGGTAGCAGCCAATGGAGAAGATAGTCATTATTGCTAGTGGGTATAGCAGCCACCAGCGTTAATTGTAAGCAAGTCTGGCAGGCTGGTTGTACCCAGGTTGATCGATCAACTTGGTACATTCAGCCTGCCCATTTACGGTTTGAATCTTGACCGATTCCTTACTGTCCAGGTTTTTATTAAAACAAGCATACAGATATGAGAGCACAACCTTGTACTACATTTAAATTACATTCTGTGCATTTTCTTATCTATTCCTTTAATTAGCGTATGATTCTTCCTTTCTGCAGTTGGTCATCTTGACAATTAGGGATGTTTACAGGCAATGCAGGGCTGCACTGTGAGCGTATATTAGTCAAATTTAGAAGAGAAAGTTATTGAATAAGCATCCATTCATGTGCAGTCAACTCTGTATAAAAGCGTGATGGAAGACACCTGACGAAAATTGGTGTTTGTTGTTCGTGACAGTCTGTCAAGCAGCTTTATCAAGAGTTAGTATCACATAGCTCTTCTAATAACTTCCCATCGAGCCATGTTTTCACAGACGCCTCATAAATATCGTTTTCCGCTGCACAGGCTCCAAACTGCAAATTGGCTGTAATTATTAGGAACTTTATTGAGGACTTTGGGTAAATAAGACTGCAGCTACGTTGGGTTGAAAGAAATAAATGACGACTGGACAAATGAGTTAGAAAACAATTAATAAGTTGATTGGTTCGCCATTCTTCTCAGTTGTGTGACATTTTTTTGTTAGCAAACTGCAAGTTCACTGAGATTCAGAAAGAAAGAAGGCAGTTAAAAAGTGGACTTAAAGCCTAATCCCATCTTTCTGACCATGTTTTATGTTACACCCATATTTAGGGCATTACATGTGTAGCACCCTCCTAGATGTGTAGGTTGCTAGGCACATTTAGTTTAGTTCCTCTGTAGCCAGAGGAGCAGTGGTTGAATACTTTTCGTCTACTCGATGCTTCACAGGCTGCTGCTGATTTGATTATTTTCCCCTGTATTCTAGGGGATTCCAGAATCACAGTGGAAGGAAATACAGAGGGGCAGCTTGAATATTTATGGGGACCCAGACAATCCCTGGGGAGGTGTATCCAGTAGGTGGCTGTGGAGCCCATAAATAATCTAAGCAGAGTGTGGTGGGTCCAGGGTCCAATCCTGCAAGAGGAGCCTCCTGTCAAAGGTGCTCTGCCCCCTCAGGCAGTCTGCTGGAGATGCTGCTTGAAGATCACCAAGGTCCCAGCTGAGCTGGGGAGCCTATTTCCAAAGTCTGGGATTTTCTTATGGTCTGGAGAGCTTACTGAAGAGTACCTGGTAGAAGTTGGGGGGAACAGTGTCCAGCTGTCCTGTGCTATTGTTTCCTTCACTAAAGAGTGCCCAGTGCATATCAGAGGGGGCAACTCATGATCCTGTGGCATTGTGAGTACTGATCCAAATTCTGTGCCCTAGTGACAGTGTGCAGTTCTGTCAGGGATTTGCTGGCCATAATGCAGCCGAAGCTCTGAGGCAATAGAAAATGCACAGGCGCAGACCTGCAGGTGCTGTCTTGCCAGCAAATTTGCACACAGATGTAAACGACTATGCACATGCTTGAGCATGTTCGTAATTAACGCTGTTGCCAAAATCTGCACTATTACATTGCTGTCAGATCTGAAGATTTACCTGTGTTCTTGTTCCTGTGCTCTCTGTTTGATTCCTGTGTTTGACCTGGCTTATCCTGACCACGCTTGCACTCCACCTTGTTTATCTCTATACATCTGCCTGTTATCCCGTTGCCAACCTTTGACTGCAACTTGACCATTCTCTGCCTGCCGTTTATGCTTATACCTGATCGTCTGTTGCTGACCTGGCTTGCCTGACCCTGCAGCCAGTCATCAGTCTGTCTTGCTCTGCATTATGCCTTGTGACGTTGGTCTTCCATCTGCTGTGTGCTGCCAGTCCTACTGCATCTGCTACCAGCTGCTGCCCACTCAGCCTGGGGTCTGCTGTTCCTGCTGCCATTTGCTCCTTCAGCTATCCAGCCCAACTCTGGTAATGCACATGCCACGCACCACTGTGACCAGCGGAAGATCTTACAGGCACTCTTACCTCACCACGCTCTTGCGCCCACTGTCACAACCTCAGGGGTCCTTAAGCCGGGGCTGTACAAGAGATCTCCCTCTACATGTCAGGCTTTGCCAAAAGGTACATGACAAGTTCTTATTTCTACAAAAGCAAGCCCTAGGCATCTCCCAGCCAGCAGTAAACCCTGTGGGAGCTCTCTATCAGAACAGTGTGAAGAGAAGTGTCCTTAGTCAGTTTTCTTTTGGGGTATCCCATGCTTTTCCCCACCCCATCCA
Source organism: Lithobates sylvaticus (assembly GCA_028564925.1). Classification (NCBI taxonomy): domain Eukaryota; kingdom Metazoa; phylum Chordata; class Amphibia; order Anura; family Ranidae; genus Lithobates; species Lithobates sylvaticus. Next base: position 706,046,621 of record CM053026.1, on the reverse strand, counting down.
GGTTTACATCAGCAATGAAAGCATAAAAGACATTACATAGACTGTTTAGGCCATTAAAGAAAAGAAAATGCTGTGCGCCTGGCTGTGTGTGCACTAAAATTTGGGATGAAAGGATCAGTTTATTATCTGTGGCTCCTTCTGGGGTATGCTACACATGAAACATAGTGACATTCCATAGCCTCCCATTCTTAAACAGCCCCCGCCCCTTTCCTGAATCGTGGAGTTCTTTTCTCCGCAGAATCCTGACTTTTTTTTTAATCCAGAGTGGCTATGCTGTGCATTTAGTAGTTTTTTGCACTGACTGCGACTGAAGGCTCCAATGGAAAAAAATGAATAAATGCACTTTTTTTTTTTTTTCCATTTTTGCAATATACTGCAGGTGCATTTAATAAAGGGAAATAAAAGCCTAAATATAACTATTTAAAAAATATTCCTTCCCCTCCACTCCTGCCTAGCCTGTGTGTCACGTACCTAGTGACGAGTCCGGATTGCAGAAGGAGACCTCTCTTGCGTCCCAGACTTGTGGCCCCTAATAGAGGAGACAGGAGGCGCAGGAGTCGAAGGTAGCACGAGTGCCTGGCAGGATCAACAGCCGAAGGATGGATCAGGTTGTTGCCCAGCAAGCCAGGTGGTCATGGAGCAAGCCGGGTCGGTAACGGTTGATCACAATCATGGACAAGCCGGAGGTCAGAGGCAGGCAGAGAGCAGAGAAGGTCGTGGATCAGGCCGGGTCAAACACACAGGGTCAGATTTAGATCAGAAGGCAAGCATGGGGACGCTGTAGATCAAGCAGCAAGAGCTGAGGGGAGAACCAGGTTTAAATAGCCTGCCCGGTGCCAGTAACCGTGCACGCACCCGCGCACGCACACGCATGCACGCAGGTGCGCACGGACCGATGGGGAACCACTGTTTCCAGCCAGCCTTTCCTTACACTGTGTATACATGATCTACTGGTCAGTGAAGTGGCTGTGGCAGGGAAGAGGAGGGAGCGCTGATAACAACTGGGCTATGACTCCTATGGGTGACATCACAGCACCTTCTATTCCCAGCTTGTTGAGTGCACCCAGAGCTGAGGTATGTGAGCGTTGAGTCGCTTGACTCAGATGGTTTCACATCTTAGGTTCGATCGATCTCAATCACCCCCCCACCGCAGGTCTTCCGGAATCACCTCCAAAACTATACATTTGACCACTTCTGGCTGGAATCTACGGTGTAGGCCAACATGGCGGCCTATCGTAGTGAGCTTGCCATTTGATGAATAGTACAGATGGTCACCTATTCTCTGCGGTAACTCTCTAATAGTCTTTCCTACGTAAAATGCGTTGCATGTACAGACCATAAGGTATAATACTCCCCTTGTGCCACTGTTGGCATGTGTGGAAGAGGAGAAAAGTTCTCTATTTGGGACTATAAAGGTTTTGCCCTCCTGCACCCAAGGGCAACGCGAACAATGGCCACAACGGAAGGTGCAGCGGGGGCCAGTGGGCCCAGGAGGCTCCTCCCGATAGTGGCTGCTGGTAAGTCTATCTCTTAGTGAGGTTGCTCTCTGGAACACAAATTTCGGGTTAGGTCTCACATATTTCCCCAAAATATGGTGTTCTGTTAGCATATGCCAGTCATCTGACAATAGATTTCGTAGTTGATCGTGGTAGGCAGAGAATTTAGTGACCATTTTGACAGTTTCAGGATGTTTTACACGAGGGGGGCCATACAAACGCGACAAGGGATGGGAAGAAACCGCGCTATCTTTATGCAGAAAAGGATGTTTAGCAGCCTGCACAACAAAATATATGTTATGTAAAAGCAAATGAAAATCAAAAAGTGCGGCGCTTCTAAGTGTCCAAGATATGATTATTGAACATTCACGTGGAAAGTAAATACGTGAAAATAAGGTCTGATGAGCAATATGTTGGTGATACACACTCAAGTATGAAGTGGCTGTAAAGTAAATATTTATTCCTAAATACACCTTACAATGTGACCATAATAAGAGACAAATATACCCATGAATGGATATATGTCAACAAAACATCTCTATTTTTAAACCGTGAAACAAATTCTGATATATATATATATATATATATATATATATATATATATATATATATATATATAACTCTATTTAAACACAGAAATGGGTCAAAAAGTGGTACAAAGTGAAGGGGTCCGTCACCAGTTGGAATGAGGCCTACCAAATGTTGTGGACTCAGATAGGTTTACACTGTATGAGTCACAAATGCTTGATGGTGTCAACTACACCGATAGGAGCAGCTCATAGCCATATGCCTGGGCTGGGAGCTGCTCCTATCGGTGTAGTTGACATTCATGGGTATATTTGTCTCTTATTATGGTCACATTGTAAGGTGTATTTAGGGATAAATATTTACTTTACAGCCACTTCATACTTGAGTGTGTATCACCCACATATTGGTCATCAGACCTTATTTTCACGTATTTAATTGCAGATTTTTCCACGTGAATGTTCAATAATCATATCTTGGACACTTAGAAGCGCCGCACTTTTTGCTTTTCACATACAAAAGCGACAATCTAGTACGTGCAAGGGCCTTGTTAAAGGCCTTTCTGAGGTTGGTCTGAGTGTAGCCACATGCTAATAGGTGCTTGCGTAGCGCAGATGCCTGAATGTAAATATCACTGTCCTTGTGCAGTTGGTAAGCTGCATACTAGAGGGCAGGGATGTGCACTTGAGGCATGGAGCAGAGTGTTGCCTGCCGATGGCTTTCGATATAGATCCATGATTGAAGGTAAAGTGTAATTTAAACTGGTTAATGTTCAAATGATCAATAAATTCAATCAGCAATGACTCTGTTCCGGTCCAAATTGTGAAAAGATCATCAATGAACCTGTCACGTACCTGGTGGAGATCGAGCTATAGAGAGGGTTTCTCTTGCACCTCCTGTCCAACGCCCCTGATAGAGATGAGATGGAGTGAAGGACACAAAGTGGCACAAGGGCCAGTTTAGCAGGTGACACCAGCTGAAGCTTGACAGGAACCCGATGGTCCTAGATCCCCAGACAGTTACTGGAAACTGGAACACTGTGTCGCTGGATCAGCAGGCAGAAGCGTTGCCAGAACATAAGCTAGAGGGTCATCAACAGCCGGGCAGAGCAGGTACAGGAATGTGAGGCTAAGGCAGAGACAGGATACAGGCCGGGTTCGGAACACAATCGGGGAGCGAGGTACAGGAGAATGAGACAGGAGCAGAGTCAAACACAAGCCAAGGTCACAGGTAGGCAGGCGGCAGTCCAAAGGAAGGTACAGGAGAAGTCGGGTCAAACACAGGTAACTGGAACAGATCAAAGCACAGGTTAACAGGAGCAAGCTGAAAGACCACTCAGCAATGTGTGTGTCATTGCTTAGTTTAAATAGGCTGACTGGCACTAGTGCGTGCACGTGTGTGCTTGCGCCGGCGCGAACCAATATATGCTTCTCCTTGTGCATACCCTGGTATGCCCGTGCCTGTGTGCCAATGAGCAATTGTCAACCAGGTTTCTCTTACATTGCCCCAATAGGCAACCTCCAGATGCCCATTTGTAACATTTTATCAGGGTGAGCCTTGAAGAATGCCCGTATTAATCTTTTGGCATGGAGATTGAATTCTTCTTCCTAGGAGTTATCTTCTGGTTCCCAGAAGTTTTCTTCTGGTCCGTAGCCTTTCCATTTAATTAAGTACTGGATTGTGTCCCTTCTTTTCCTACAATCCACAATTGTCTCAACCTTGCGGTCTTTAGTAAGGACACATGGGTGACAGAAAGACAGGATGGATTTTGTAAGTCTCTGGGAGTACAAGTTCGTAGGCTGCTGGATTAATTTGTCTCTTAACTGGGAATGGACTGATATATCTAGGTCCGAGCTTCTTAGATGGACATGACAATTTTAAGTTGGCAGTAGATAACCAAACCTTGTCTCCTATTTGAAGCTTCAGGTCTCCTCTTCTTTTTCTGTCAAATAATTTTTTATTGTCCCGTTGAGCCTTCGAAATGGCATCTTGTAATACCTTGTAATTTGACTGAAGAGCATTTATTCTTTCTTGGACTGCGGGGAACGAGGAATCAGGCAAGATTTTGGGTATGAAGACTGGGAAATACCCATAATTTGCACAGAACTGGGCTTGTCCTGTGGCTGAATGAACTGCATCCTAGTATGCAAACTACGGAGCATGGCCAACGACCGGGATGTGAGGACACAAGTTGCTTGAGCTCTGTCCGTGCCGCACATATCCTCCCCTGATCCTGCAGAGCTGTCCGCTCTTCAGGGGCCCCTTCTGCCCCCACAGCCTCACAGGATCCTAGAGCCCACCAGGCGATGGTCAAATACGGCTCGCCAATGGAGGACGCCCTGGGATTCACGCCGCCGATGCCGCCATGCGGGCAGAAGCAAGATGGTGCCAGCCAGCATTCGTCACACAGACACAGCCAGCAGTCTACAAACACCTCCCAGGGATATCCCTTTCAGGAAATATATACATACCTACACAAAGGGGGATATCCACAGAGTGCAGGCTAATAAACGTGTTAGTGATTTATTGCATAGGGGTTACTATGAGACTTTCACTTACTGTTTATACTGTTCACTGTTTATACGGTTCACTGTTTATATTGCTTTTTTATAAGTGCTGCTGATATTAGGCTAATTTTGCTTAGTACCCCAGCGACCTAGATTAACTGCCATACTATAGCCTAATATTCCCATTGGTTAGTTTATTGCATTCAGACTCACTTACCTGTTCATTGATTTTGTGCATTGCCATTTATTTTGCCTTGTGGTAATATACTTCTTTTATTCACAACTAGTAGTCTGATCCATATTTTCTATATACTAATATAGTTGTGGGTAGTATACTAATACGCAAGCAAGACAATGAGACATGTGGAGGTGAGCTGTGACCAGTGGAAGGAGTGAGGGGTGAGCTGTGGAGGAGAGAGGTAGAGTTGAGCTGTGGACGTAGAGGGCAGAGGAGAGCTGCAGATAAGGGTGCATAGATGGGCAGTAGAAGATTGATGTGGAGGTGAATGATGAAAAAATGCTGGGGTCATTACTGCACCCAATAACACAGACTCTGGAGGTTATTACTGCACCTAATAACATTTATACTGTAGGTTATTACTGCACCCACTTGACACCAATGCTGGGGGTTATTGTTGCATCCACTTTCTCTTCAGTGTACCCACAGGCCCTACTTTGTTTAAAACACAGCAAAGTAAAAGGGGGAAGGTGCCACATTACAAGACAAATTCCACAATGTGATAATTTATTTATCATGTCTACATTTTGCAAACACCTACTGTACATACTGCATTGGGCAGCGTGACTTCTTCTTCTTCATCCCTTTAAGCTGTTCCTCCAAATGATTTTTAAATGTTGAAAACTATGGCACGGAAGATGGGAATATTCAAACAAGAATTCTCACCTGGAGCCTCAACAAACGTCACTATTGCCCTAGTTTTATTTTCTGCAGCTTTTATACATCAGCCCTGATTTGAATTATCATTATATAAGGAATTTTGAAACATTCTGCAAGTCTTAGAAAAAAAAAAAAATCATATACGTGCAATTTGATTGTTCCTTTCATTATTTACATAGTAATTGACATCCAAATTATCCAAGCATCAAACTCTAAATAACTTTTATTTGCTGTACAGAAAAAAAAGTATGCATATTCAAACCGGCATGTCTGAACAACTGCAGCCACCTCTGCAAATTCAGCTTGGTTATTGTGTGCTCTCAGTTAAATCATATTTAATTGCCAGAGCTCCAATTACAGCATTTAATCTACTCAGAATTGCGTATTAGTGGCTACAAAGAAACAAAATGCCACCTGGAGTGCCTTTTTCTAACATATGCCAGTCAGCCTGTCAGCTCAGCAATGCTGCTCATATCTACCTCACACAGAAAGCTTTTATTTCCTGAATAGCTTGCATCTCTCTGATGATAAAACTCACAGACTTTGCAGCAAAGTTTCTAATCCTGGCTAAGGCTTCCAGAACACTAGAAAATGGATGGAAATAGAAATAACCATTACCTATAGCAGCCATTCTCATCCAGGGTTCTTTGGAACCCTAGGGTTCCTTCAGAGGTTCCTAAGTTCCTTGAGCTGTGGTTCCTTGACCTCCTCCACTATAAGCAGGGTCATTTTTTCCACTGACCACCAATTTTTCCAATGAAATTAAATGAATTCATTTTAGCAGAGGTTCC